>JAGFNQ010010553.1:258423-365833 GCA_024364735.1 Boesenbergia rotunda | reverse complement strand
ATATATAAAATTATTTTATAATAGAATTTATATTTATATCCTTAACTAAATATAGTATAATGTATTGAGCCTATAAAATTGATCGAGCTTGATACACTCAAGAAAAACTCTCAATAAAAATCTTAAAGAATAACGTGACATTTTACATGCACATATCCGATTATCGCTCGAACACTATTGATGATCTTCAACCGCCACTCCGAATCAAACTATACTATGGGAGGGCACGATGAACCCATGTCAATCCTTAATGTTTTTCTTAAGATTTTTCTCTGAGCATAATATTTTTTAATAGCAATGATACAAATTGAGAATTGTCAGCGAGAAATCCAGCAAGAATGACGTGACGTTTTTTGTGTACACATCCGATTGCCACTTGGAAACCGACAGCGGCCTCCGCTCGTAGCCCCGAACTAAACTATATCCTAGGGGCATGTAAACTCGTCGAGAATCGTTGCAATTGAAGTGTCACGTCATTCTCGTTAGATTTCTCGTTGAAAATTTTCGTTGCATATCATTTTTCTCAAAATTGAACTCATTATAAAGTGAAATCCTTATATGATATTGGTACCGATACATATGATGGAGAAATATGACAGACCTGCCAGTATACATGTAAGTGTACCCAATTACGTCCACTAGCACCTTGATATTGTTGGAGGATTTTTCCGAGATTTTATACTAAATTGAAATTACAAAACAATTTCAACTTATCTCTGTTGAGTGGCCGAGTTGAAAACCGAAGCTGCCGAGTGAGATCCGAGTGGCCGAGTGAGGTCCGAGTGGAATCTCCCGACCCGAGCAGGTTTTCCCGAGCGGCCGAGTGAGCTCCCGAGTGGCCGAGTGAGCTCCCGAGTGGCCGAGTGAGCTCCCGAGTGAAGCTTCCTTAGCGGCCGAGTGAGCTCCCGAATGACCGAGTGAGCTCCCGGGTGAAGCCGAGTGAGCTCCCGGGTGGAACTGTCGGTCGGCTGATCGAGCTCCCGACTGGAAGGCCGAGAGAGGTTTCCGAGTAGAGTTTCCCGACCGGAATCTCCCGAACAGCAGTAGGACGTCTCCCGACCGGGGAGTTGCTAAGGCCTGCGCAGCGCAGTTTCCTTGAAACAGATTCGTCCTCCTCCGGCGGTGCTTCGAGGCTCAGATGGACTTCCGTCTCTCAGGATACAACAGCAGACCACGGGGACAACGGAGCACTCGTTGCTCGTGGCGAACTGAGGAGGTACCCGACTGCTATCAGCGGGGTCGGGAGCGAGGTGGAGTGGAGAAGAATTTCGCACTGCGTCTCAGCCTGTGCGTCTCTCCTTTGCTCTCGGTCACGGCCTCCTTTTATAGGCTCAGACCTCGCAGTATTAAATGACGAATTAATCGTCATTTAATGGCATTTACCCGACCAGATCCTAACGTCTGGGGGTTACTGATCTCGCATTAAACAAAATTAATGCATCAGTTACATTCGAGCAAAAATCAAATTGGCAAAACTTTGGTTCATCTGCTTGGACAAATTTTGCCCCGACCGGTCCGACATTCGACGTGCGCGGGTCGTGCATGCACACGAGTTCACTTGGTTCAGTACAAATCCGGGCCCTGGATTTGCACCCCCCCTGCGCACCCACGCGTGAGAGAGAGCCTCTCCCCTAGCATTTGTTCACAACTACCATGCTTGTGATACAATATAAACCAAATATTTTGCCTTAAACTCCCAATGTGGGACTAAAGCCCCCCCTCTCAAGGGGGCCCTTTTATTCTCCTCCTCACTTTCTACTCAAGAGAAAGTAACAATGTGGGACTAAAAGTCCCTCCACCTCTTTTCCATTCACACCATATATCCTAAGATATATAACAATCCCCCACATGAATGGAAACATAGTGATAGCATTCAGCAGTTGAGTCGTGTATAGGATAGGTAGGTTTCACCCTTTGAACCTTCCCTTGTGCAGATCTGTTTGCTTCCTGGCTGACAGTAGACACGATGTCCTTGAACTGTGCTGCCGTTTGTGTAAGCATTGACACATCTCACCCAGGACTCTCCCTGATACACCTCAGTTCTCATGAGTGTGTTCTTTCTTGGCCATGAACACGCCTGATTCTGCGAGAAGCTCTAAGAATTGTGCCTTCAATTCTCTTCGAAGCGGCCCCACTTCTTTCTCACATAGGTGATCTCTTAAGAGTTTTCCACGTAACTCTATTGAATCATTAAAAGCCGTATGCTTAACCTCCCTCCTTCACTGTTTCAAAGGGTCATTCCCTTATAGTGAACACTTTTGTCAGTGCAATTAGGTTGTCCCTTTGAACCTAGTTCTTGGGATCTCCAGTCTGCATAGGTTGGGTTTCCTTTGCACCAACATTTTCTATCGGCATCAAACCCATCCTCCTTGATGAGCTTGCAACTAACTCTCGATTTAACCCTTTGGTTAGCGGATCTGCTAAGTTATCCTTTGACTTCACATAGTCAACAGTGATAACTCCAGTTGAGAGTAGTTGTTTAATGGTATTGTGTCTTCGACGTATATGTCTAGACTTACCATTATATAGATGGCTTTGTGCCCGACCAATTGCAGATTGACTATCACAATGTATGCAGATTGCCGGCACGGGTTTAGGCCATCTCGGTACATCTTCTAAGAATTGCCGTAGCCATTCAGCCTCTTCACCACATTTGTCAAGAGCTACAAACTCAGACTCCATCGTGGATCTGGTTATTACGGTTTGCTTAGAAGATTTCCATGAAATGGCTGCACTTCCCAGAGTGAACACATAACCACTCGTAGACTTCGAGTCTTTTATATCAGATATCCAACTCGCATCGCTGTATCCTTCGATAACAGCAGGATATCTCATATAGTGCAGTCCATTTCCACGAGTATATCTCAAGTACCTTAGTACTCTTGTTATCCCTTTCCAGTGCTCAACACCGGGATTACTCGTGTATCTACTCAATTTGCTTACTGCGTAGGCTAAGTCTGGTCGTGTACAATTCATCAAGTACATCAGACTTCCAATCACCCGAGCGTACTCTACCTGAGAGATTCTTTCGCCTTGATTTTTCGATAGATGTTGGCTTGTATCTATCGGCGTTCGTGCCAACGCAGTATCACCATTGGTGAATTTCTCAAGAATCTTGTCCATGTAGTGGGACTGACTAAGAACAAGTCCTTCAGCTGTTCTACGAATCTTGATTCCTAGAATCACATCAGCTAGGCCCATGTCTTTCATGTCAAATCTTGAGTTCAACATGTCTTTCGTGGATTTGATTATCTTATCATTACTCTCAATGATAAGTATGTCGTCTACATACAAGCACAAGATGACAAAGTCATCTTCTGTAGCTTTCGAGTAGACACATTTATCACATTCATTGATTTTGAATCCACCTTCTCGCATGGCATTATCAAATTTCTCATGCCATTGCTTTGGAGCTTGCTTCAAGCCATATAAAGACTTTACCAATTTGCAAACCTGGTTGTTCTGTCCTGGCACAGAAAACCCCTCTGGTTGCTCCATATAGATTTCCTCTTCTAAATCTCCGTTTAGAAAGGCCGTCTTTACATCCATCTGATGTATTTCCAGGTTCCATAGAGCAGCAATAGCTAACAACACTCTAATGGACGTTATTCTCGACACAGGAGAATATGTATCAAAGTAATCAAGGCCTTCTTTCTGTCGGTAACCTTTAATTACCAACCTGGCCTTATACTTGTCAATTGTGTCATCTGATCTTATCTTCTTCTTGAAAATCCACTTGCAACCTAATGGTTTACTTCCCGGAGTCCACAAGTTCCCACGTGTGATTTTGCAAGATAGATTCTATCTCAGATGCAATTGCCTCTTTCCAGTGAGGTCCCTCAGAGGAGTTCACAGCTTCTGAGTAGCTTTGGGGTTCACCTTCCAGTATGAAAGTGATAAAATCTGATCCATAAGATTTTTCCACCCGAGCTCTCTTACTCCGTCGAGGTGCATTCTCAACTGGTTCATCTTCCTCTTCTTCTTCCTCTGATATTTCCTTTACCCTTTTTGAGGAGCTAGCATCCTCTCGGGTCTTATATGGAAATACATGCTCGAAGAATGAGGCATTTCTCGATTCTATTATCGAGTTCTTGTGTATATCCGGTAATTGTGATTCATAAACGCAAAACCGATATGCACTGCTGTTATGTTCATATCCAATAAATATGTAATCAACAGTTTTTGGTCCTATCTTAACCCTTTTTGGATCAGGCACCAAAACTTTGGCAAGACACCCCCACACTCGCAAGTATTTGTAGGATGGTTGTCTTCCGTTCCATAACTCATAAGGACTCTTATGTATTTTCTTCCGAGGGACCTTATTTAAAAGGTAATTAGCTGTTAACACAGCTTCCCCCCACATCGAGTCTGGCAGTCCAGAGCTCAATAGAAGAGCATTCATCATCTCCTTAAGAGTTCTATTCTTTCGCTCAGCAATCCCATTCTGCTGAGGGGTATAAGGAGCTGTTGTCTCGTGTCTGATCCCATGTTCAGCACACAACTCAGCGAATGGTGATACATATTCACCACCTCGGTCACTTCGAACCACCTTAATTTTCTTATTAAGTTGGTTTTCAACCTCATTCTTATAGAGAATGAATTTCTCTATAGCTTCATCCTTGCTTTTGAGAAGATACACATAACAATATTTTGTGTTATCATCTACAAAAGTGATGAAGTACTTATTCCCACCACGCGTCGGTGTGCCTTTAAGGTCACATACGTCGGTGTGAATTAGGCCGAGAGGTTCGGTGCTTCTTTCAACGTGTTGAAAGGATGACCTAGTCAACTTCGCTTCAACACAAGTCTCACACTTGTGTGTCGGGTCAAGGTGGAATGTCGGTATGCTTTGCATGTTCATTAATCTACGAATCACATCGTAATTCACATGTCCTAGTCTACCATACCATAAACACGAAGACTCAAGCATATAAGTGGAAGAGCTTTCAGTTTTATTTATCTTAGGCTTAATGGCCATTACACTGAGCTTAAACAACCCATCAGATACATAGCCCTTTCCTACAAACATTCCCTTCTTCGACAGAACAACTCTGTCGGACTCAAACACAATGCGAAAGCCATGCTTGCTTAAGAGTGATCCGGACACTAGATTCTTTCGAATCTCCGGAACATACAGTACATTGGTTAGAGTCAAGTCCTTGCCCGAGGTCATCTTCAGCACCACCTTCCCTTGGCCCACGATGTCCGAGGTTGCCGAGTTCCCCATGAACAGCTTCTCTCCACTAATTTCTTCAAAATTGTGGAGCAGCTCCTTATTACAGCATACATGTCTGGTGGCTCCAGTATCGATCCACCATTGCCGCGGGTTTGAACCCACCAGGTTCAACTCGGAGACCACAGCGCAGAGGTCTTCCATTTCTGGTCCCTCGTTCAGGTTGGCCTCCTGCTTCTTCTTCGGTTTCTTACATTCCGAAGATTTGTGACCCACTTTGCCACAGTTGTAACACTTCCCAGAGAACTTCTTGGCGATGCCTCCTTTGGGTGCCAGCTTGGAAGATTTAGAATTCTTCCGTTTCGAGCTTTGTCCGTGCTCGACCACGTTGGCTTTCACAGTAGCCTGAGAGAATAGTTTTCTCTCCGAACCCTTGTTGTCTTCTTCGATGCGAAGTCTCACAACAAGTTCCTCCACGTTCATCTCTTTCCGTTTGTGCTTCAGATAGTTCTTGAAATCCTTCCAGCCGGGGGGCAGCTTCTCAATGATGGCTGCTACTTGGAAGGTTTCACTCAGAACCATACCTTCTGAGTGGATCTCATGTAGGATCACCTGAAGCTCTTGGACTTGGCTGATCACAGTCTTAGTGTCAACCATCTTGTAGTCCAAGAATCGGCCCACGATGAACTTTTTGGCCCCAGCATCCTCCGACTTATATTTCTTGTCCAGGGACTCCCATAGCTCCTTAGCCGTTCTCTTCGTGCTGTACACAACATACAGCGAGTCGGCCAGACAGTTGAGAATGTAGTTTCGGCATAGGTACTCAGAATGAGTCCAAGCCTCTACCACAGCAGCCTCAGCTTGCTCGGGAGGGTCCTCGGTCAAGAACCGAGCCAAATTGAGCGTGGTCAGGTAGAAGAGCATCTTCTGCTGCCACCTCTTGAAGTTCAACCCAGTGAACTTCTCTGGCATTTCCCCATGGTTGATCGGGGCATTCCCGATCGGGGCGGAGGGGGCCTGGTGATGAGTCTGTTTCACCTCAACACGTTCCGTGGCCATCTCAACAGAATCGGATCTGTTTCAAGATTGTTGGAGGATTTTTCCGAGATTTTATACTAAATTGAAATTACAAAACAATTTCAACTTATCTCTGTTGAGTGGCCGAGTTGAAAACCGAAGCTGCCGAGTGAGATCCGAGTGGCCGAGTGAGGTCCGAGTGGAATCTCCCGACCCGAGCAGGTTTTCCCGAGTGGCCGAGTGAGCTCCCGAGTGGCCGAGTGAGCTCCCGAGTGAAGCTTCCTTAGCGGCCGAGTGAGCTCCCGAATGACCGAGTGAGCTCCCGGGTGAAGCCGAGTGAGCTCCCGGGTGGAACTGTCGGTCGGCTGATCGAGCTCCCGACTGGAAGGCCGAGAGAGGTTTCCGAGTGGAGTTTCCCGACCGGAATCTCCCGAACAGCAGTAGGACGTCTCCCGACCGGGGAGTTGCTGAGGCCTGCGCAGCGCAGTTTCCTTGAAACAGATTCGTCCTCCTCCGGCGGTGCTTCGAGGCTCAGATGGACTTCCGTCTCTTAGGATACAACAGCAGACCACGGGCACAACGGAGCACTCGTTGCTCGTGGCGAACTGAGGAGGTACCCGACTGCTATCAGCGGGGTCGGGAGCGAGGTGGAGTGGAGAAGAATTTCGCACTGCGTCTCAGTCACGGCCTCCTTTTATAGGCTCAGACCTCGCAGTATTAAATGACGAATTAATCGTCATTTAATGGCATTTACCCGACCAGATCCTAACGTCTGGGGGTTACTGATCTCGCATTAAATTAATGCATCAGTTACATTCGAGCAAAAATCAAATTGGCAAAACTTTGGTTCATCTGCTTGGACAAATTTTGCCCCGACCGGTCCGACATTCGACGTGCGCGGGTCGTGCATGCACACGAGTTCACTTGGTTCAGTACAAATCCGGGCCCTGGATTTGCACCCCCCCTGCGCACCCACGCGTGAGAGAGAGCCTCTCCCCTAGCATTTGTTCACAACTACCATGCTTGTGATACAATATAAACCAAATATTTTACCTTAAACTCCCAATGTGGGACTAAAGCCCCCCCTCTCAAGGGGGCCCTTTTATTCTCCTCCTCACTTTCTACTCAAGAGAAAGTAACAATGTGGGACTAAAAGTCCCTCCACCTCTTTTCCATTCACACCATATATCCTAAGATATATAACAGATATATCACATCAATATCGTGTCAAATTTAACAGATATAATTAATTAATTAGAAAGCTTATTGTTTTGGATGGCAAGATGTCGATTGACAAAACAAATTCATTCATCCAAATTATATATATATATATATATATATATATATATATATATATATATATATATATATATAATAAAACTAATCCATTCAAATTATATATTTTTATTATTTATGTAATAAAATTATTATATGATTTAACTATTTTGATGGTCGATATATTATTTTAATGAATAATTTAAAAGGATATTTAGTTGAAAAAAATAATGAAAATATTATTTGTTTTATTGATTAAAAAAATTTATGATTTTTTTCCTATTTTATTATGCTAACTTGTTTCTATTTGATGTAATGTTATTTATGTATATGTTACCATGAAGGAAATAAATCATGCTCATTTATTTGCAATAATTAATAATATATTTGGGGTGGACGGGCTATAGTCTAGTATTGCCCTAGATCCGTCTCGAAAATATACACCTTATACACTAAAGCTACATTTGTTAAGGAATAATTTACTTTGTAATATAATCCAAATTACATTACGAGATTAATTATTTTATTTGATACAGTTTTAAAATTATAATGTAATGTAATATGGATTACAAAGACTAGTTAAAAATGTGTAATCTGGATTACAAAATAAATTGCATGTAATCCTGGATTACATTCCAATCCCAATTACATTACATGCTTGATTACACTACCCCTAATCAAACATAACCTTATCAATCTATCTCGTGAGGACATGAAAAAAAAAATTATCTTTGTCCCATTGTCAATCTATCTCGTGAGGACATGGCAAAAAAATTATCTTTGTCCCATTGTTTCGGGATTGTTTCTCTTTTCGAATTAGAACGTCTGTCGTGTACTAATTAAAAAGTATATAAATCAATTTAAAAAAATTTAGGGTGTTTTAAGATAATTTAATAAGACAATTGAGTTAGATGGTTAGATGTCTTTAAACTTTTATTTGAACTTACCTGATTGTTTATATTTTTTGGTATTATAAATTTATTTATTTTTAAAACTTTTTTATTTATAGTTTTATTTATAAGTTTGATAAAAGATAATATAATTTATAAGTTTTATTATATTGTGCTATATGATATTAAATTATGATGATATAAAATATACATATAATGACTATTAACAAATAATTAAAGATAAATTAAGAAAAAAAGGCAGATCAAATAGAGAAAATTTTAAAATATATTTTCTCCATGTATTCCTGTCCTTTCACTTTATTAGTATTCATTTGCAATTTTAACCTTTTTTCACTCATTTTCAAAAAATATAGATTTTCCAAACCTTCTAGTTTTTTCATAAGGAAAAGAAATTTTAAAAAAATATCATTTCTTTTTAATTTTGAGTAAATCGAATTCAAAAGATATATAACTTGTATTTTGCTTATTCGGAATTGAAAGTTTATTATTTTATTCATAGATATAATGGAAAGAAAGATAAAGTATTCTCAGTATTATTTTAAAAAAATGAATAAAAACTAAATCGCTTTTTAATTATGTTCCCTTCCAAATAAAAAAGAAGTTTCTTTTTTTATATATTATATTTTATTTTATTTCTTACCTTTTTCATAAATTGTGCATTGATTGTTTAACAAAATATGTTTAATGAATTAACAAATATATATATTTTTATTTCCAATTATATATATATATATATATATATATATATATATATATATATATATTTCTTGACGGATAAGTAAATACGAATTTGGCAAACATCGTATTTCTACCACACTCTCCCTCGCCAGCCATCGCCAGCCATTCTGCTTCCGCTTCACCAATGAGAATCTCCGCCGCTCGCGGCTCCCCCGCCTCCCGAAGCAATGGAAACTTCAACCTCCTCCTTATCCAACTGCTCCTAGTGTTGACCGTCATCTAGCTCTCTTCTTTTTGCTAGAGCCACCACCACAAATGCCTCGACTTTAGCTCTCAAGCACCGTGGATCGCCTTATTTTCTATATTAGGTTTGGATGTATGGTACACTTTTAGGCGTCTTCGTATTTGATTTTGGAAGTACAAAGCTTGGATTTTGAGACACTCCGTGTGCTCTTGGTGTTCCAATTTTACGTTTTAGGCTATTCGTAGACAATTAGGTTATCCTCGTCGTCGCGTGGAGAAATTTTAAACTCCTCCGGCAGTGTGGATTTAGGAATGTTGATATTACATATCGTGCATTCTTTTTTTTTTTTCTAAGGGTAATCGGTAATTTTGTAGTTTTAAAAATTTGTTTCTTGCATTGTCTCCATTTGTGTTTTCCGAGAGATTTTTGTTGGAAAACGAGAAACTAGAAGTTTAGAAGCGAACTGCGAGGTTCTTTTTTTAATAACCGAGAGCAGTTTCACTCCTCTTCATGGGAGTTTTCAGTTTCTCGCTTCTTGATCTGCTATCAAAAGTCAGATCTTGGGTAAGTGTTTTTCCGGAAGCCATCTCGAAATTTTCTATGCCTTCCCATGATGATCATGCGATTTGCTGCAAGTGTGGGCAATTGTTACGCCGGAAGAGATCTCCTAGTGCTTCCGCGAAGTCCAACAGAGTAGATCAACAACCTGTTTATTGTGACTACTGCTGTCGAGGTAGAAATGCAGTTCTGGCGGCACGGCCGCAGTGTATTAGATCAAGCACAAAACTCAGCTCTTTTCTCTCTCCGGAGGAGTCATGGCAGACATGTTGCCAATGTTCTTATTGCTCTTCACCTAGCAGGTAGTCTTCTCATTTTTATGAGTTTTGTCTATGTATTTTGATATTTTCAGATGATTCAAAATTTTCTCTTTTTTGTTGTATTGGGAACAGGGAAGAAGATGAAGAGGGAAAACGGCCTTTTAGCCCTACTAGTGTGTTGTCCGATGATTCTTCTGATATAGATTCTGTCAGTTTAAGTACTCATAACGAGCCCTTCTACTTCAGTTCAGCAAATTCGAGCCCTTTGGATAGTCCTAGTAGGTTTGTCCAGCAAGGGTCTGGTTCTCCTGGTCAGTCAAGAAAGGGTGGGGTAGACACTGAGGATTTATTGGAAAAAATTTCAGAATCTACATGCGTCAAGATTGACAGCAACAAGAAGTCAAAAGTTCAGAATTCTACATGTCAACTTAATTTTAAAAATGATGAAATCTTTTACCCTCCTCCCCCAGATGATGAGGGAGGTTGGCTGGAAACCAATTACATTGCATACTCTGATGAGGATGATGGTGTTGGCGAGTCAGTCAGGCTTTTTAGATCCAGCAGTTTGAATGGTGATCAATTATATGCTAAAGATAAGTTTAGTAAAATCAGCAAGGAAAATTTGTGGCTTACTGTTCATGGGCATCTTATGGCTCTTGTATCTCAGTTATTAAAGGGAGAAGGCATTGACACAGAGAATGATTTGGAGGGGCATAACTGGTTGGAGATAGTATCTAGATTGGCATGGCAAGCTGCTGATTTTGTGAGACCAAACACTGTTCAAGGTGGTAGCATGGATCCTGGTGATCATGTGAAAGTGAAGTGTATAGCATCTGGAAGTCCAAATGAAAGGTATCATTTTTGGCTTTTTTCTCCTGTAAACCCTATTGTAGTTAATCTGGGAACTGATAGTTGTTCGCTCTCACACAGCACTCTAGTGAAGGGAGTAGTTTGCACTAAGAATGTAAAGCATAAACATATGATCTCAAAACACAGAAACCCAAGGTTGCTTCTTTGGGGAGGAGCACTTGAGTGTCAAAAGGTTCCAAACGAACTAGCATCTTTACAAACACTTCTTGACCAGGTTATGCCCTTAGTCATTGGTGTTTCTAAATATTAGTCCTTTGTTTCAGTCACTCAATGTCAGCTCAACTGCTACATGCACAGGAAATTAATTATGTGAAAATGGCTCTTTCCAAGATAGAGGCGCTTCATCCCAATGTGCTTATTGTTGAAAAAACTGCTTCTTCATATGCTCAAGAACATATCTTTGGCAAAAAGGACATGACATTGGTTCTAAATGTCAAGAAGTCTCTTTTGGAGAGGATATCACGGTGTACAGGTGCCCAGATTGTTTCCTCCATTGATTGTGTTACACCAGACAAGCTAGGGTACTGTAAAATCTTTCGCACAGAGAAGGTGTTTGAAAACTTCTCACCTTCCAAGCATCCTAAGAAGAATACAAGTACAACCTTGATGTTTTTCGAAGGTTGTCTACAACGTTTGGGATGCACGGTATAGTTTCATTTAGTCCAGTCACATATACAAGTTTATTATCTCAGTTAGCTAAGCCCTATGATATTCTAATATACTTGACATGCTATGTCATCCAACCCAATGCATGAATCTATACAACTCAACTCTTCCTTAATGTTTCAAAAAGGTTTTTTGTTGATTACCAATGCCATTTTGCTACACCTACCATTTCGTATTATAATATGTACTTGTACTTGTAAGCATTTTACAATGATTTTTTTTCTTCATATTTTTGCTATGTAGATTGTATTCTAGAAACTAGATGTTATTAAACTCTTTACCTTGCTTAAGGGTGGAGAATAGTTCTAGCTTGACTTCTAGTACCTGGTGTAAAATGGTAAAAGCTAATGTGTTTTAACTTTATTTTAGTGGAGTGGTCAACTGTAACTCTGCTCTGAACTTAGCCTACCCTTGATAGGTTCTTTTAAGAGGTGCATCCCATGAAGAATTGAAGAAGGTAAAACGTGCAGTTCAGTATGCAAGCTTTGCAGCATATCATCTATTGCGAGAGATGTCATTCCTTGCAGATGAGGGTTCCATGCTTCCTAAACCTCCAATAAAGCCTTCGGCTATCATGCCTGAGAAGTTTAATGAGGTTGATGATTGTATTTCTCTACCTGTTGAAATTAGAAATCGCCAATGTTCAATACTGGAAAAATCAGCTCTTGACAGAAGCAACTTAATCAGTGACAAGAAATTGAGATTAGATGATACACATGGAAAATTTTCATATATAGTACCTAGTGATTACTCCATGAACACTCATGAGAGAATACTGGTTTCCTTATCGAGCACTAGTGTTGAAACAAGCATAGTTTGTGAGCGTGCCCAACTTTTTCGCATTAAGTTCTATGGTAGTTTTGATAAGCCGTTTGGTAGATATCTTCAAGAAGATTTGTTTGATGAGGTAATTGATTTTCCAATGTATTAAGCCCAAATCTTCTTCTGTTCTTCCCCCCATCTTATATTCTACTCTTTTTTCTTTCTTCTTCAGACATATTCTTGTCGTTCTTGTAAAAAGCCAACTGAAGCACATGCTCGTTGTTATACTCACCAGCACGGCAGCCTCACCATATTGGTTAGGCGACTTCCTTCTATAATTTTGTCTGGTCATCGCGATGGAAGGATATGGATGTGGTATAGATGCCTCAAGTGTGATAAGGACATGGATGGAGTCCCACCATCTTCACACAGAGTAATCATGTCTGAAGTTGCATGGGGGCTTTCCTTTGGCAAATTCTTGGAGCTTAGCTTTTCTCGACATGCAACTACTAACCATGTTGCAAGTTGTGGTCACTCTCTCCGAAGAGACTGCCTTCGTTTTTATGGGTATAATCTTTATGAGAAGTTCAATCAAACCTTCAATTCAAACTGCAATCAAAATTTCTACTCTTTTTATGTGGCAGGTGTGGTAACATGGTTGCCTCCTTTTACTGTGCTCCTGTAGATATATTCTCTGTTTGCTTGCCATCAGCACTTCTGGATTTCACTTGCCCAGACTGGCTACGACAAGAGACAGCTAAGGTAGGCGGTTGACCTTTGTCTATCATATAGCACATTGGACACCAAATATTGATGCTTTAGTAACACATTGTGATTTTACTTCCGTAGGTATTCAATAGTATAAATCTCTTGCATGACAAAATATTTGATGTGCTTGATGCAACTGAGCGAAAAATTACTGCATCTGAAGATGTAGCTTTGAAGTCTGACATTCACAGCCAAATTATGTACCTGAAAGATTTGCTTAAAATGGAAAGACATGGGTACTTTGTATGTACAAATGCAAACTGTTCATTTAAGTTTTTTTCTTCTTTTTGATATGCTGTGAATCCTTACAGTTTGACATATCTCTCCTACATGTTGTTACAGGTTCATCTTCAACCAGTTGTATCTGAAAAAATGCACCCGTCCCAGGTAAGAGTTGACGTTATGGAGCTTAATTGGTTGAAGCGTGCAGTCTGTCTTGATTTTTATGTGTGGGATCGTCGACTCTGTTTATTGGACTCATCTAGCAAAGAGAAATTGTATTCTGGACTTGATCAAAAGGTTAAGAACTTTCCATCTGAAACCAATCTTATACAACGGAGAGCGGAAGTATCTTCAGTGGATGAGACATCACATAATATACACGGAGAAGTTACTACAAAGTCCTTACTCTTTTCAGGATCTTCACCAGGATCTAAGTTAATGAGCTGGCATGAGGATCTCAACTTGCAGTTTTGGTGTAACAAGGACATGTCTGAATCAGCTGAGGGTTATGTAGGCTCTATCTCCAGTCAGTTCAGTGGAGGAGATGATAGGTCGACGTGTTATGACAGCAGAATTAAAGTATCGAAGAATTCATTGCCACTTACGTCTGAACTATCAGATAAGATTGAATTTCGATTCAATGATTCTGACCAGTTATCAGTGGATCAGGTAAATGATGCTTTCAAACCTGGTGCATCTGGACTCTCGATGGAAAAATCATGCAACTGGAGCCTAATGACTCCATCAAGGGCTTATTCATTTGATTCTGCTTCTCAATTCTGTAAGCATTCACGCATCAATTTCCTTCCAGGCTACATGCATTTAGCTCTAATGAAATCATTTGATCCAGCTGGTAGTTTTACTAGCATGGTTGAGGATCCGCTTAGAAGTATGCAAAGAGCCTTCTCTTTTAGTTCCTCCAATGATGCTTGTGGATTAAATAGTCTTCTCAATCACACACCTTTACATCTATTGCCTATTTTGGAAAAGCTGACAGAAGGGGCACGGTTCTTTCTGCCTCAAACAGTTCTTGATGGCACTGTAATTGCAGTTTATGAAGATGAACCAACCAGTATAATATCCTATTCCATGTCATGTGAAAAATATTGCGACTACATCAGATCCAACTTGGATGGAATTGAAGACTCCAATATAATGGGTAAAAGAAGTGATTCCACAACAAATTCTGAAGGTAAGCAATCATATCCTCATTCTGATGGTGGATCTGATGTGCCTCAGTGTCCTTGGGGGAAAACATCATATTGCAAGGAAGCACATTTCAGAATCTCTTTTGATGACAAATATTCAATTCCTTCTGACAAAGTTAAATTTTCTGTTACTTGTTACTTTGCTAAGCAGTTTCACAGTTTAAGGAAGAAATGTTGTCCAAGTGAATTTAATTATATATGTTCGTTAAGTCGCTGCAAGAAATGGAATGCCCAAGGTGGTAAAAGCAATGTTTATTTCGCCAAGTCATTAGATGAAAGATTCATCATAAAACAGGTCACAAAAACAGAACTAGATTCTTTTGGACAGTTTGCTCCACATTACTTTAAGTACATGATGCAGTCTATAAATGATAAAAGTCCAACCTGCCTTGCTAAAGTCCTCGGTATATATCAGGTTAGAACCTACTACTTCCAATTCTCCTTTGACATTTGTGGAAAAATTGTCACCCTTATTACTAACCTGATATAATATGTAAGGTGGGTATCAAACATTCAAATGACCTGATGGAAGTCAAGATGGATCTATTGGTTATGGAAAATGTCTTTTTCAAGAGGAACACCTCGACAGTGTATGATCTCAAAGGCTCTCTGCGCTCCCATCATAACCCTGATAATTCGACTAATAAATCAGTTCTGCTGGACACAAACTTAATAGAGACAAAGCCCATTTTTATGGGAGGCAAAGCAAAGAGAGAGATGGAACGGGCCATCTGGAATGATACTTCTTTTCTTGCAGTAAGAAGTCTTATCTTCTCCATTTTGATCCTAAAGCACCTAAATTTCTGCATGCTAAATGCATTTGCTCGTGGACATCAAATATATGATTTCTTTCTCTTATATATATAATACATATATAACATTTACAAATCATTTGATACTTTTTTCTGAGTTGGACACAAATTTAATATTTGAATGGTGTGTCTCAATTGATGCGCAATGTGATGATTTTCCTCTTTTCCCTTGAAATCACTCAAAGAATCTGATGTTTGATATTGATTCTTAATTTGCATTACTTTTTCTCTCGATTGTACTGGCACATATATACCTTTGCACCGTTTGATGGTTAATTGTCTTTTCTGGAGTATGATATGCTTTTGTCTCCTCCTTATGCTGTTTGTCAATGTCATTAATTGTAATTGTACGTGTATGCATTCAATATCTATTCATTTATGCCATTGTCAAATCTCTTGACAATCTTAATCTATCGACTGATGTCTTAAAACTTACCTATGCACCTCTTAATGTTTATATTAAAGCTTTTCTGCTTTTTTTGGTCCTAACACATGATTTTTTTGGGTCTTTTAATTTACAATTGAGCAGTTTTGCCTTTATCTCTGCAGTCTATTGGTGTCATGGATTACTCATTGCTTGTCGGCGTCGATGAGACACAAAACGAGCTCGTCATCGGAATCATAGATTTCCTGCGGCAATATACCTGGGACAAGCAACTAGAGACACTAATAAAATCATCAGGCATTCTCGGTGGCCCCAAAACTTCAGCTCCCACTGTAATATCGCCGCTGCAGTACAAGAGAAGGTTCAGGAAAGCCATGTCTAACTACTTCCTCACTGCCCCCGGTGACTGACCTCGGTGAACTTGAAGGAGTTCTTCTGTTGTTTAAAGATAAGAGAATTTCTGCCATGTCTGAAGATGCAAATATATAACGACAGATCAAGCTATTTGGGGACATGGTGAAAGCTCAACAAAATGTTGATTTCATTGGTCTTCTCTTTTCTGAGGCAAAAAGAGATCTTTGGAATTTCATATATTCGATCGTAAACTGTTGTAGATTTTGCCATCAGCAATTTGTTCAGTGACGATTATTACAACATAATTTTTAAGTTTTGACATTTTTTGTGCGCATGTATTTAAAAAAAATCATTTTTTTAAGAATGCCCTTTAAGATTCTAAAATTTCCTAGCTAGCCAGAATTTTTACGATGTTTCTTTTAATAAATTTTAGGATTAATTTTCAGCGATCTTAAAAATATTTCGAATGTCTAATTTTTTTTATTTAAAAAGTCATTATATTAAAATAAAATGTTTTTCATAATTTATCTATCTATATTTTTTATAATATAAAATAATTTATATTATTTTTTTTATCAATATATTCTATAACTCATTATAAATAGCCTTTGAGCTATGGTATACAACGGAAAGATGATTAATTGTCATTTCATATATTAAGCGATTTGATTTTCAATTACGATATATTTTATAAATTTTTTTTTCAAAATAGAATATGAATCTTAAAACGTTGGACTTTTGGACTGCCTCTCAGGTATTTTTGCAAGTTTTGATTCCCAAACTAAACTTATACAAATGAAAGCAATAGAAGATAATTTTTTTTTTTTGAGTTTTTATGAACATCGGTCTCAGTATCAAAACTCATAAAAAAAAATCTATTGCTCTGAAACTTCGTATGTTGAAAAAAATGGGCGTAAAGATCAAAACACGCAGGAAAAAAAATTAGAACAATCGATATTAGATCAATTTGCTTTAACATGTAAAAGTTTTGGAGTAATACATTTTATCAAATCGTGATAATATCTATTAATATCTATAAAATATAATTTTACATACAGACGTGTCATTCACAGAGAACTTAGGATTCCCGTCTAAACCGAATATAAATTTTCCAAGTAAAAAATTTATAATTAAAAATACAAATTCAAAAGAAAATATATAATTACAAATTCTAAAAAGAAAATTCAGATCTTAATCCAAAATTAAAATTTTAAAAAATAATTTATCAAATTTAAAAAAGACAATTCAAATAATAATTTTGATGTAAGAAAAATGATAGTCCCACATCTGAAGTTATCAAGGCGAATTACACACAGAGCAATTATAAAAATGGACAAAGAACGGTAAAATAACTCATACCTTTCTCGGCCTTTTGGCTAAGATCAAGTGTAGTATCTGTTCTTATCAGTTTAATATCTGATATGTGGGTCATTGGTCTACTTTGATATTAAATTAATTTTTATATGGGGGATGACCCATCATAGTAGCTTGCTACTAGCGTTTTCATGTGTTGCTTGTGTGTTGCACTATAGCACAGGCCTGACACATCCCTATCAAAGTAAAGTAAACTTTAGGTCGAATTCACATCCACCATCCTTATAAAACTTATAATCACTATTAATATCTTATATTATAAAAAATAATACTATATCTTATATTGACATGAATCCATTTCATTTTAACACTATTAATATTTTATATTATAAAAAATAATACTATATCTTATATTGACATGAATCCATTTCATTTTAACACTATTAATATTTTATATTATAAAAAATAATACTATATCTTATATTGACATGAATCCATTTCATTTTAATTTTTCATTTAATATTAAAAATTGACATATATATATATATATATATATATTATCACTAAACATGTTATTTGAATTGTGTAAGATTCCCGTGCATCGGTATTATAGTTTTTATAAAATAAAATTTATAATGTAACTTGCAAATCTTTTTAAAAAATCACAAATCGAATCATATTATTTAAAAAATGCTAAGAATATAAAATTGAATATTCTAAAAAATTAATGATTTTCAAATATGATTGGAAATTTAATATGAATCATTAATTTTAATGATTTTGTTCATCCAATTTGAAAGGTTTAAGTATTTTTTTGATTGACTCAATCTCAATCATTAATTTTAAAAAGAAGATTTCTAATAAAGATGTATTGTGTTTCTTGAAAAGAGATGTAATCTAGATCATCTAATTTAAGATGGATAAATGAGATATACTTGAATGAATTAAGAGGTTCGATCTCTCACATCCTCATTTAAATCATCCAATTCATTTCATTTCAAATCAAAACAAACATTCCATTACATACTTATATTTGGAGAATTTGAGAAGCCTCTTCGATTAGGAAGTCTTGTAATTTACATTGTCACTATCGCAAGATAAAATCGTTGTATCTTAGAGGATAATTAGTGTATTCCATGAGCATCATATGTGGATCCAATTCATCTTAAAAAGATAAAAAGATAAAGTCCAATTTTAATCTTGACTTAGCAAAACAGTATATACCGTCACTCGACCCGTGCTCAGACCACCATCAAACCCAACAAATATTTGATTATGAAACTTAGTTAATACAAATGAAACTCTTAATATAAAAATATTTCTTTTTCCTCATTCTTTTCACGCGATGATTTATTAATACTAGCGACGCAACCGGACACCGAGCCGGAATGTGTTTGTGTCCGTATTTTAATTTGATTAACAAAAGAATTAGATTAATGAAAACGATTAGATCAGATAACAGGAGATGAATATGAAATGATTGATTCGGCCCCATAAAAATTTTTCATCGATCATCAGGATAAATCAGGATTTTACTCATAGTGAACGATCTAGAATTTTAACATTCCAAAATTCACATTTTATTTGATTTTTTTAATAAAATATATTATAGTTAAAGATAAAAATATAAATATCTAAAATAACGATTAATCACTCTACCGCACTATGACCCGAAGGCAATGAAAACCATCTCATTACTGATAATAAGGTGTTGGAAGGCCCACTCTGTGTTCCACATGCACAAAAGTGGGTGAACGATTTTTCGCTTTGATACGGTAGCTAACCAAAATCATGCACTAAGCAAAGCCCCATACTTTGGGTACGGCAACTCACTTTTTCTTAAAGTCAAGCCAACCTGCTTTTTGTTCGACGATGATGGGCCATATGTGCCTGCTTGGGTTCAAATACACAGCTTGTTAGCAGATTGTTGGACGGAACGTATCCTTAGCTTGAATGATTCGGAAATTGGAAGGCCACTGTACACAGATCAGTTGATGCACTCAAAAGAACGAGTCACAAATGCGAGACTGTTGGTTGAAGTTGATATGGATCAGGAACGGTTTGAGATGGTACCAATAACCCTCCTCACGGTGCGCAAGTGAACATAGAGTTGAAGTACGAGCCAATGTTGGAGTTATGTGAGTCATGTTATCGAATTGGGCACTCGATAGAGAATTATGGGGCTGCCAAAAGGAGCCCACAGAGAGCCACAAGACATGATGCAATGGATGGCGGTGATCACGATTGCGTGGAGTACGGTCTGCGCTACGCGTAAGCGGGCAGGGGCTGGCACAAGGCAATCCAGTGTCGGGAGCGGAGGGCTGAGACAGTGGCATACATGCTATAGGAAGCGGATGCGGCGAAGCAATGCGAGGGGATAGCTAATAAAGTAAGAGAAGTAGATTACTAAGAAAATATTTAAAAATATTTGACTTGTTTAATTTATTCTTTTTTATCCCTCGATAAATTTAACGGGAGATCTCTGACGTTGAGTTTACGAGATAATCTGCTAAAATGTTATTTGGATAATGGCTTGGTAAAGATATCAATAATTTGATCTTTTGCAGAGATATAAGAAACAGATAATTGTTTGCTTGTCACGCGCTCTCGAATAAATGAAAATCAATTTCAACATGTTTTGTACGAGCATAAAATACTAGATTTGATGTAAGATATGTTGCTCCAATATTATCATACCAAATTTTTGGTGCAATATCTGATGCAAGATGAAGTTCCGAAAGAAAGGATTGAAGCCAAATAATTACTGACGTTGCATTGACTATATATAGTTTTATATTCAACTTTAGTGCTTGAACGAGATACTGTATGTTGCTTTTTCGAATTCTAAGAAACAAGATTTCGTCCAAGAAATATTACATATCCACTAGTAGAGCGTTTATCTTCAGGAGAACTTGCCAAATCCACATCGTTATAGGCATGTAAATCTAGAGATGAGTGTCGATATAAAAGAAGACTATGTAGAATAGTGCATTTGAGATAACGAAGTATTCTTTTCACACCTTCCCAATTTTGTTCAGTAGGAGTATGCATGAACTGACAAGCACAATTTACTGCAAACATAATATTAGGGCGCGTGATAGTAACATATTGTAAAGCTCCAACAATACTTCAATAAACCTGGGAATCAACCATCACTGAAGAGGAAGAAAGTGTAGAGACAATATTTGGAGCAATAGATGTAGAGACCGGACGTGCTCCATCCATTTTAGCTCTTTGAAGAAGCCCAGTAATATATTTGCTCTAAGAGAGGATATAACTTTCATCATATGGAATACATTCAATATCAAGAAAAAAACAAACATTTCCTAAATCTCGAATAGGAAATTTTTGATTGAGAAGGTTTAACAAATTTGAGATGCCCTTTTGATCATTGCCAGTTAATAGAATGTCATCCACATAAATAAGAAAAAAATATCATAGATTCATCATTATGTCTGTAGAATAGAGAGGAGTCAGTGTTTGATCTAGAAAATCCTTGAGCCTGTAACCATTTAGATAATCGATGAAATCATGCATGAGGAGCTTGCCAAAGACCATATAAAGATTTCATGAGGTGGCAAACATGAGATGAAAATTGTAGATGAATAAACCCAGATGGTTGCTCCATAAAAACCGTTTCCTCAAGAATACCATGAAGAAATGCATTAGAAACGTCTAATTGTTGGATAAACCAATTAGAACTAATAGTTATTGATAATAATAATCTAACAGATGAAATTTTGATGACTGGGCTGAAGGTGTTATTGAAGTCAATACCTGGTTGTTGACTAAATCCTTTGGCTACAAAGCGAGCTTTATACCGTTCAAGAGAACCATCAGCTCGATGTTTAAGACGAAATATTCATTTCGAGCCCGCAACATTCATGGACGGAGTGCACGGAACTAGGCTCTATGTTCCATTGCGAAGAAGTGCATCAAATTCTGTAGCCATTGCATTACGCCAATTTGGATCCTTGTTTGCCTATGTAAAGCAAGTTGGTTCAATAGTTTTTTAGGAAACCACTAAAACTCTAGGAAGAGGATATCGAGTAGCTATTGGTGTGCATCGTGCATATATGTCACTTAGGGGAAGCATGCGACGAGGAGCATTATCATCTGGATCACTTGTTGACGGTGATGAGGAAGTGGGTTGGCATGGTGAGTTTTATTATCTTCGACAGGTGAGACTTCGAAGATTGGAGCAGCAACTTGAGGTGATTCTGATGATATAGGAGAGTTATTAGGGAGCTCTGGAGCAGGACCTAAGATATCATCTCTTCTGATAATGTTGGGAGACATCAAGAAAGTACCACCTGTATCTGGAGAAGAGATTGAAGAGGTTGTCGAAAAAGGGAACAGAGATTCATCAAAAGTAACATGTCATGATGTATATATCCGTCCAGTTGGTATATGTAAGCAACGATACCCATGATGCATACTACTATAACCAAGAAAAACACATAATAATGAACGAGAGTCAAGTTTGTGTTTAGAGTAAGGGAGTAACCATGGATAATATGCGCAACCAAAGATTCGAAGAAAGGTGTATTCAGGAGTTTGATTATAAAGTTTTTCCAAAAGACACTTATGATTGAGCAATGAGGTAGGAAGTAGATTTATGAGATATACTGCAGTACAAACAGCTTCATCCCAAAATTTACGCGAAACCTTGGTTAGACAAGATAGGTGCAGGACCCCAAATATCAAAATGAATTATTTCAAGTGGAAAATCAGAAACGCTGTCAGATGAAGAAAAAAGTAACTTATGACTTTTAGATTCTATGCATGCCTGACATGAATGAGATAGAGATGAAGTAAAGGAAGTAGGTAAACCATACCTATTTATGATCGACTGAATAATACGAAGGTAAGGATAACCAAGTCGAGCATGTCAGGCTGGTTTATTTGCCCGTTCACCAATAAAAGCTTTGATTGAAGAATTTTGAATATAGTAGTGGTCATTTTTTATTTCCCCAAGAAATACAGTAGTATTTGTTCCTCTATCTTTTATAAGATAATGATTATGATGAAATTCAAAAAAGATATTGTTATTAAGGCAAAACTGACGTACAGAGAGTAAATTTTAGTAATGGATGGAACATGAAAGATGTTGCGCATGTGAAAAGTACGATTAGACAAATGGATGTATGTGTTTCCAAGATTAGTAATATGCAAACTTGGGCTATTACCTACTTGTACCGTATCCGAACCAGTGTATGGTAGTAGTTTTGTAATGATATTGTAGTCTGGTGTGACATGATGAGTTGCTCCAATGTCAACATACCATTCAGTAGATAAAAATTTGAAGGTTTGCCATGAGTAGACATAGATGAGAGAATTTTAAGATGGACTTGTGAAGTAGTTGCGTGTCTTAAAGATCTTCTTAAAGTTGAAGGACCGCCGATGAAGGTTCTGTCGAGTCTTTTAGGACATTGAATACCAGTATGTCCAATTTGGAGACAAATTTGACATTTTTTTAAAGCTGAAGGACCACCGATGAAGGTTTTGTCGAGTCTTTTAGGACATTGAATACCAGTATGCCCAAATTAGAGACAAATTTGACATCTCTGAACATTCGACATCAAAATAAAAATAATAAAGAACCAAAAGTTGTTATAGCTTGGGCCAAAGGCACGAAGGTTATTCCTCTTTTCCGCTACTTTCCCATCATGAGTTGGCGGGTGATAAAAACGAGGAACGAGGATGGCGACAAAAAAAAAGGAGGAAGAGACAAGGCACATTAAAAATTGCTAGCCTTTTTTCCGAAAAATAAAAAAAATGGTGATAGTAAGCGCCACATGAAGAAGAAGAAAGATGTTGCATAAAAATAGTGACACGTAAGGTATGAGGAGCTATGACTCTGATACCATAATAAAGTAAGAGAAGTAGAGAGAGAAGAGAGGTAGAGAGAGAAAGAAGAGGTAACAAAATAACTTTCTTGATTGAAAAAATTTGTCCATGAAAAAATTTATAGAGACCTTAAAATGCTTAGTCAAATGAAAAATTAATAACAAAACTGTTAATTAACAAATTTATAAAGAAACTGTCAATTAACAGATTAATAAGAAAAATGTCTAATATAATAATATAAATTTAATAAGTAAACTGTTAATTAACAGATTCATTAAAAAACTATCAATTAACAAATTATTAAAAAAATATCTAATAATATTTGACTTGGTCAATTTATTCTCTTTTAGTAGCGACGCCCAGAGTGAGCATGGTGTAGAGCAGAGCCATGCTGATGCGGAGAGCGGAGCAAGACAGGATGGAGACAGTGCACCACAGAACGGAAGCGGAGATGAGCAGAGTGGTGACATCGACAAGCGTGTTGCAGAGTGAAGCAGTGCCAATGCAGAGAGCGGAGGAAGGGGCCGTGGTGAAGAACCGAGCAACGCCAGCACCATACATGGTACCGAGCCGAGCAAGGTCAACACCATGCGTGGTGCGGAGTAGAGAGGTGCCAATGCAAAGAGAGGAGGCACACAGAGCGGGGGTAGTAGCACCATGTGTGGTGTGGAGGAGAGTAGTGTCGCCGCACAGAGCGAAGATGATTACAGTTAGAGAGGAGCAGTGGCAACATGTGTGGTGCAGAGCCAGCGGGTGCCAGCAGCATATGTGATGCGAACAACGGAGACACACAGAGCAAAGGCGGTGGGAGTGGCATGTACAACGAAGGTAGTAGCAACACGTCTGGCGTGGACTACGACAGTGCAACACCATGCGTGGTGTGGAGCAAGACAGTGTTATGCAGAGAGCAACCATAGCAGTTCCACACAGTCTGAAGAGGAGACCATGGCACAACAGTATATACTGTTGGTGCAGGAAGCACCATATCGAACCTTGTTTTGATATTGGCAAAGGATTCAAAGTTAAGTATTGTGTGTGATCTAACGTTGTTCACTGAGTGTGCAGAAAAAGCCCTAGCGAAGGACTGCTAGGCACCTGGCGAAGGACTGCTATGATACAAAGCCCTAGCGAAGGAATGCTAGGCACCTGGCGAAGGACTGCCAGTATCAAGCCCTAGCGAAGGACTGCTAGGCTCCAAGCGAAGGACAGCCTGGGACTGAAGCCCTAGTGAAGGACTGCTAGGCAACTGGCGAAGGACTGCCAGTTTACAAGACCTGACAAAGGACCGTCAGGCAAAAGTCCAACCAGAGGAACGGTTGGCATCAGGTAAATTCTCCCGAGAGGAGTAGGTGAGGACGCGTTCCCCGTCGAGGGAACAGTAGGCGTCGGTTCGACCTAGGGCTCCATTTTGGAGACCAAAGTCAGAACCAAGACAGCTAAGGTTGTATAAACAAATACTTTATTGTGTTTTGGACTAACCCTGGATGCAGGACCAAAGGAAGGAGTATCTGCAGCTCAGATAGCCTCAAAGAAATGAGGTAGTAGCTGAGTAGGGCGCCCGGAGTGTCCCGGGCGCCCCCAAGGGCCATACAAAACAAGTAAAGAAAAAAGGAGTTCGAATACATGCTGGGCCGGGCGTCCCCATGCGCAACATCGAACCCGAACCCCTCGAAGCCAAGGAGATAGGACTTTGACCCGGTCAATGCGGGCGCCCCGAGCGCTCCGGGCGCCCCGGTCAAAGCGGATCCAGAGGATAGACGCTGACCGAGAGCTCTGCAGATCAGAGGCCACGTGGGGGGCGCCCTCGACGTCCCGGGCGCCCCCAGGCCCTATATAAAGGGTCTTCGACCAAGGCTTCAGCACACCAATTCATTCAACGCCTCAAAGCTCTTCTGCTCTCGCGTCTTGCTCCGGAAACTCTCCAACTCGAGCTGACGACGTCCCGCTGCTCCGAAAAAGTTAATCTACTCCGGACGTCGGTAAAGAAGAGCGTTCTTTTTATTTACTGCACTTATCTTTGTAATTAAATTTTGTAAACCTTTTTGCGCCTATATAGAATTGCCCAAAGTAAACGGTCAACGACCATGGGCCTTGGAGTAGGAGTCGACACAGGCTCCGAACCAAGTAAATCGACTGTGTCTCTGTGTCTTGTTTTTTAATTTCTGCTGCGTACGTGCTCTTTACGAAAATCCTAAAATTTACCGATATTCACACCCCCCCCCCCCTCTATCGGTTTTCTCGATCCAACATATACAAGCCACCAGTACGTAGGATATGGAGGTGGAATGGAAGGAGGCAACCGAGCGGCAGCGGTGGACACGTAATGTTCACAATCACGCACGAATATCACCAACTGGAACATTAGGGGCTTCCACAAGTCCCCAAAGTAGCAGGGGGTTCAACAACTCGTTTTCATCTCTGGCTCACTGCTTTAGGATGATGGAGACGAAGCTATCAGAGAACGACGTTGAGAACACCATCTGACGATGGTTTATAGGTATGAGTATTGTGTATAACTTTCAATTTCTCTAATCATAGACGGATCTTGGTGCTTTAGAAGACAGATTTAGTGGACTTGGAGGTGTTTCAGACTGAAGAAAAGATTTTTCACTGCCAAGTATGTTGTAAAATCACTGGGAGGCGGGTTTTAGTCACCTTCATATATGGACTCCATAGTATCATTGCTCGACGACCGCTTTAGGCTTCATTGACTGAGCTAGTTGAGGGTATGGGCCCCTGTATGGCACATGGGGACTTCAATGCTTTGATGACAGCCTAAGAAAAGGAGGGAGGAATGCTGATGGCGAAATGTGAAATCAGCAATCTACAAGTAACCGGTCAATCTTGCAACTTGGTGTAAATTCGGACGATTATGTGCCATTTAACTTAGATAAATGAGTAGTCTCAAGTAAATTGGATCTAGCAACGGTGATTGCACAATGGCCCCTTGAAGATTTGCAAAGCTATGTGGAGTTCCTTGTGTCGGGATGCCTATCGGGCCACTCCTGCCATGTGGTCAGTTTGATTTATGTGGAGTTGCCCAAGCACCTTTCTTTCAAGTTTCATAACATGTGGACACTCAACGAAGGTTTCCACAAGTTAGTAGATGAATGGTGGGATGAAGAGGCTGAAGGCATAGCATACTCAAGTTGTCCAGATTAAAATAGAGGTTTCGAGCGTTGAATTTGTAGAATTTTTAGCAAATTGCGCAGCAAACGAAGTGGATTATGGACCAACTAAAAGCTGCCCAGAAGCGAATGTTGGAGGGGGAGCAAACTCCAACTTACTATGGGTCCATGAGACTGACGATAAATCGGCTCGCGGAGCACAAAGGTCCTTCTACCGGCCAAAAGTGAAGTGCGCGCACCTTAGATAGAGTGATCACTGCAACAAAGCTTTCATGATTTGGTCAAGCGCAACAATAGCAGAATACCTTGGTAATCATCCCCAAAGCCTCTGGGGGAGCAAACTACAAGTCTTAAGGAGGTTGTGGATGAATTTCTTGTGCATTTTGAGACGTTAATGGGCACAGAAGTGGACTGTGTGGAAGTGGACAATGGTATCCCAATAGGTCTGATTCTCATAGAGATGTTGTGGCCAAATTTAGTTGCTTTGATCACCTCGGAGGAGATATGGACAATGCTTTTTTATCATTAGAAGTGGTTGAGCACCCGACTTGATATTTGCAGATCAAACTTCTTCAAGGTGGTGTGGACGACGGTGCACCCAGATTTATATGATGTCGTCCAGGAGTTCTTTTCTGCTGGGCGACTGCTTAAGCAGTGGAACCACACGATGATCATGTTGGTATTGATGTCCGAACACACCTCCAAAATTGTCGACTACCTGCAGATCTCATGTTGCACTGTTGTCCGCAAGATAATATTTAAGGTATTGGTGATGCAGCAGATGACTATCGAATCAGTTGATTCACGCACAAATACCGAAAGTGACCTTCTAATCCATGTTGCTTTGTGCAAGAATATGAAGAAAGAAGAAAACTCGTCATTTCAACGAGGAGAAGGCGGCTAAAAATATAAATAATCAAAAACTATCTCAAAATATTACACATGACACTTATATAGACTCCAACCTTAATACTCAAATTAAAAAAAAAAATCCTAATTTATATCCTATCATAAAAGAAAACTTTTTAACAAAAATCATATTTATAAAAAAGGGGCACTGATATAGACTAATCCTATCAGAAATATCAAAAATACCCTAAATGTCATAAAAATAGAAATGACCAAAAATATATTCGGAGGCTCCAAAGAGGGTCTAAACAGTAGATTTTGGGCTTGAAACTTGGCGATTACGGTTCCTTATTAACAAACATAGATCTTCATATTCTGCACGTGTGGGCACTAATAGAGCCTAATTTCGAATTCCGGATTAAAAGTCATGTTCCTCGAAAAATTGCTCTATTGATCTTGCATCATTCTTCCCATGGTAGAAAAAATTCGCCCTTGAGTTGTTGGACACTTCATCATAGAAGAATAACCATGGAAGGAATCAAATGCTTCACATTAAAAATATCAGCAATACGAATATGACTAGGTAGCTTCAAATGATTTGTATTGGAGTTTATCTTTTCAATAATCTTGACCGGGCCAATCTTTTTTACTGATAATATGTTGTAATCCTTAACGACAAAATGATTCTTAGTTAAAACTGCCCACACACAATCCCCAACATCGAACTCTAATTTCCAGCGCCTTTAGTCTACAATGTATTTATACTTTAATTAGAGTTAGATACATGCTCATGAACAACTGTATGGACGTCTTGTAGGCTATTTACAAAATCTATACTTTATTGTGAACCGTCCCCTTGCTTGGTAACGACATTAAATCCGACGGTCCTCGAGGCTGAACTGAATTAACCATCTGGAATGGGCT
The DNA here is from genome assembly GCA_024364735.1 of Boesenbergia rotunda. Lineage (NCBI taxonomy): Eukaryota > Viridiplantae > Streptophyta > Magnoliopsida > Zingiberales > Zingiberaceae > Boesenbergia > Boesenbergia rotunda. The sequence goes on along the minus strand of JAGFNQ010010553.1, from coordinate 337,605 downwards.
AAAACTAGTACTACTATTCACAACATGGTTGTGAGCAGATTTTGCCTCACAGCTTCTGATCCCAACTCGTCACATAATCTTCCACTAAGTAGAGCAGTAAGTTTCTGAGAGACTTGTTCACAACCTTTGTTTGGTCATCTGTTTGAGGATGATATGCACTGCTAAAATTCAACTGTGTATTAACCATCTTCCATTACCTATGCCAAAATGTCATGTCTCGATTTGAAATAATGGATGTCAGCAATCCCTGAAGTTGGTAGATATCTTAAAAGAATAGTTGTGCTACCATTATTTATAGTCTTTTTACAAGGAATAAAATGAACCGTCTTAGAAAATCTATCAATAACAACAAAGATGGAATTACTACCTCACTGAGTACGCGACCGGCCTAGCTCAAAATCCATGCTAATATTAATCCAAGGCCGAGAAAGGATTGACAAAGGCATCTACAAGCCCGCATTAGTGGTTACCCCCTTAAGGACTTGACAAATTTGTACCTCTACACATATTTCTCAACTTCTTGCTATAGTGAAGGCCAAAAGTAGGAAGTTTGAACCAACTGCAACGTTCTATCTTAGACAACATTCTCCTCACCGCGCAACTCTGTAATTATTTACTAGTCGAGACTACAATCTGGAATCCATAATTGATTACCTTTAAATAGAAACTCATCATGTAGTAAAAAATTTGTTATCTTCCCGGCCTATAGATCTTGCATTACCATAGAAAAGTAAAGATTATCAGGAAGCAACTTACAAAAAGAGTCAAAACCTGACACCTAAATCTCAACATGGTCAGTAATAATAAGTTGTTCTTGCGACTCACGGCATTTATCACCCAATTAACAATCCCTACTTTATGTCTCACCAAATAGGTGAACTTCTCCAAATAAGCAACTCACTTCGCATGTTGGTTGTTGGTGTAGACGTCTTAATGATTCATGATCCGTAAACAAGAAAAATTTTCTGTGGAACAAATAGTGACACCAATGTCTCGCTGACTGTACGACCGTATAAAACTCAACGTCATAAGTATTGTAGTTCAGTTTCGCTCTAGATAATTTTCCACTGAAAAATACTATAGGCTGAGTGTTCTGAATGGGTACTGCGTTAATACCAATTTTAGAGGCATCTGTTGTGAGTCATTCTTTAATCAACTAGAAAGTCGATTCTATCTCTATAGTTCACTTAAACCGTCCACCCTTCATGCAGTGTGTTATAGGAGTCATGATAGTGTTGAAAGAAGCAATGAAACGTCTGTACAATGAGGCCAGATTGTGAAAACTTTTTTGCTTCGGTTAAGGTCTTCAGTGAGGGGCCAGTCTTTCACTGCTTGTACCTTAGATTCGTCAACATCTAAACCTACTTTTGAGATTACATAATCCAAAAATAACACTTTGGGGCCATAAACACATACTTCTTCATAGCACAAATACTGAAAATGATTATAGATTCATTGATTCGCCCATGAATACCAGAAGCGACATTCTTATTGGTATTCTTCAGGCGAGCTCCCCTTTGTTCATGCCTAACTCGTTGGGCTTCTTACTATAATATAATTCTTTGCTCACACTAGGAGTGTATCATAATTTGGAGGTGACTTCTTGGATATAGAGCGAAAGAAATCCCATTTACGTAGTCCTTGCGAGAAAACTCCCGTTAAAATTTTTGGGAATTCCAACTGAATCTCCCGCACCACTCGAGTATATCATTGGACATATTACCTCAAAGTTTCTTGAGGCCTTTGTTTGAGATTAAATAGTTCGAGAGTGGTAGGAATATACCTTTCGAAACTGAAAAATATCGCAAAAATAGCATGGTAAAATCATCGAAAGTGGAAATAGTTCCCGACTTCAGGGTACTAAACCATTGTTGTGTCAGCTTGACCAAAGTGATTAGAAAAATGTGACACTTGACTCCTTCAGTACATAAGTGAGCGACAACAGTATTCTCAAAATGATATAAGTGATCCTTTGGATTTGTTGAACAATTGTATTCTAAGACATGAGATGTGTGAAAATGATGGGGAAAATCTTCCTTTAAGGCTTTACCAGAAAAGGGGATCTGCCGAGCAATAATCCTCTTAGAAGAAGAGATCCGAGCAGAATCCTCCTCCAGAAAGATATTGTTTGGATGATGCACCATTAGTGACTGAAACGATAGGTGTATCAATGATCGAGCATTAATTATCAAGCCTATATTTAGAAGTAACTGCCCTAGAATTATGTAAAGCAGGGGTAATTACTGGCAGCTTTTTGACAGGGAGAGGTTCCCTGCCTTCGGGTGGATGAGGATCTCTTTCAGGTTGTCACACCTCCTCCAGGATAATCGCCACCAACCCAAGATCCTCATACACAATCTCAAATCTCAATCGCTCTCGTCGGGACTAGGCAACGAAGGTTGGGAGGATTCAATCGAATACTCTGGTTGATCTTCCATCACTGTTTACTGGATCGAGTCATCCATGACTTTTTGTAGGAATTTCCCATTTGATGACTTCTTTTCATCTTCTCCAAGAAGCTAGATCCGCTTCCCAACTCGCGAGATTCATCCACCTGAGATGTCAACCCTAGTTAATGCTTCGGTCGGCTTGCCGTGCAGCCCCTCTGATGCTTAAGTTAGTCACCGACAATGAAAGAATAATGGAAAACAAAAGGAAAGAGAGTCGAGGCGGAGAAGAGTTGCCTCCACTTATGAGAAGAACAAAACCAACTTACCTTTAAGCTATCGCCCAAGATGCTTATATAGCTTGTTAGAAGGGATCTCCAGGTCATCTACCTCCGCGAGCTTTCTGACTAATTCCCTCCTTAGTGTGCAAAGGTTAGTGATTCATTATCTTTCCTCCACTTGCAGCTTGCCATGTCAGAATAGGAGAGAATCAAGGGAACCACTTCTGATATCCACTTCATGATAGCCATTTACAGATTACCACAGATTACCACGTGGTAGGGAAGAGAGACTCAAAGGAACTGCCTCTGACACACCACTTGTATTCTCTACTCAACAACTGCCATGTATTGATAACTGGAAGCTTCCCTCCCCACGACACTTGGCGGGAAGCCCTTATGGTGTGGGTCCGATTCCATTTGAGTAGGAAGATATTTAGATCACATGGAGGAACTTCCTACATTGTTCAGAGAAACTGCATAATAATGTCAGGTTGATCTTTGCTTGGAAGACTATATTCATATTGCCTAGAAGATCATATTCATATTGCTCAGAAGATCATATTCATATTACTCTGCATATCGTATTCTCAATGCTCGGAAGACTATATTCATATTGCCCAGAAAACTATATACATATTGTTCGGTGGATCATGTTTATATTATCCAAAAGACCATATTCATATTGCACATACGATCATACTCTTATTGATCGATATATCATATTCTCATTGCTCGAAAAACCATATGCATATTGCCCAAAAGACTATACGATATTGCTTGGCGGATCATGTTATATTACCCAAAAACCATATCCGTATTGCCCAAAAGATTATATTCATATTGCTCAACAGATCGTATTCTCATTGCTCGAAGACCATATATATATATTGCACAGAAGACTATATGCATATTGGTCGGGAGAATTGCTACTCCACCTTATTGCTCGGGTAAATCGGCTACAATTAGGTTCAATTTGAGAGTCAATTCATCTTTGATTGGTTCAAATGGAGGTTGGTTCACTTAAGACCAGTTCAACTTGTGAGCTTCATCCGATTCACTAACCCTCACACATGCATCTCCATTCGAAAGTCTACTCCCAACTCATACAACTGCGAAGGAATGTCGCGACCTCCATATAGAGCTCCGACATCACATCCACCGGGATCCTAATCGGAGTCCACTCTATCTTCCTCATGCATATTCTTCTATCCGCAAGCCATCACCACCTTCATCCGTAGACCGCCATCTTCTCCACAAGCCACCTCCGCCGGACAGATTGCCTATGGCAAGGCATCACTTGCAAATGCATCAGCATCGGTACAAGTTACCTTGGAAGTTGGTGTGGCAGCAGGAAGGAGCGGTAGGCGGAGGCTCGTCGGTGATAGGGAGGCAGCGAGTGTGTCCAGAGTCGAGCTACCTTGCACCATGAAAAAAAATTGGCCTGGAATACAACCCAGGACAACCCCTACCTAGATCTGCCTCTTACTTCCAACAATTAAGCAGTGCAAAATAAATCAATTAGTCAGTACACAGGATCATAACCACACAGTACATGTAGAACCTCCTTTTCAAGTGAGCCTTTCAGGACCTAAATTGCTCGGATTCTTGCTTCATTTTATGGTACAATTGGACCTACTTAGCCATAGCTAATTAGACATACAATCAATATATCATAATCATCTTTCAACAACTTATGGTTATTGATACGGTGAATAAGGATAAGGACAAATGGGCAAAAGGCAGTTTGGTCATTTCACTATAATGTCCATTTTTAGGATTTTGCTTGGACGAATGATGCCCTAAAAAGCACCATGATGTCACTCGCTAAAAAGCCCTTTTTAGGGCTTTCCTTTGCTTTGGGCATCTTTCACCATGATGTCTCGCGCTCATGTCGTCGAGCGCTTTCCTCGTCGCTCGTCGGCTGCCCTTGACTTCGGCTCTCCCTTTCTTCTCCCTCACGAAGACGGATGTCGATGTCGACGGGACAGATCGCCCTCTCCTCTTGCGATGAGACCGACGTCTCCCTCTCTTCTTCCTCAGGCATCGCCGGAGAGGGCATGCCTCTCCTACTCATGTCGTCGGCTACCCCTCTCATCGTCGGCCACAAGCAACCACGGCCGATTCTGGCTACTGCTCCCCTCTTCTTCCCTCACGCGTAAACTGACACGGCTGCACTGCTCCCCCACCTAGCACGACTCCGCCGCCTTGAGGGACCTCGTCAGCCCTCCCCCTCTACTCCCATGGTTGCCGCCTTATGTCAGTCGCCACCGGTAGGAACCCTTCTCACCATCGCCTCCTTCTCGCCATGCACAGCCAAACCGCCGGCATCGTGGGCAACCCTGATTAGCCCAAGGGCCCTCCCTCTTCTCTCCCTCGATTGACGTCTTTCACTTCTCCCTCATGATCACGGTATCGCTGCCTTCTCCCTTACGCACGACCTTCCCTCTCCTCTCTCAGAAACGATCACATTGCCATCATCGGTCATCGACCTGCCCCTCTCCCTTTCCTCGCTACAAGCCATGCCGATGACAAGTTAGCGCAAATTCGGCCTTCTCCGGCCTAGATCTACTAAATCGGTGCTGATCAGGCCCAGATCCAGCCCCATCCAGCCCGAATCTGCCACCAACGTCGACACGACACAGATCCAGCGCAGATCAGCCACCTACAGCCCAAATCCGCCACACGAGCCTAAGCCAACCTAGATTTAGCCACGTTCGGCCAAAATCCACCAGGTACATGTCGGACCTGTTGGGGCAATCTATGGTTCGGAGTGACCATGTATTTTAATGTTTGGACAAAAGGTTTAAGTTAGGTTTACTCTTGTTATTTGATATGTGTGATTGAGTTTGCAGGACTTGGTGAGTCACACATGGAGGGCGTATCCGAGGGACGAGAGCCGAGGGAAGAGGACTTCAAGGGCAAGTCGGGGAAGTGGACTTCAAAGGGTACACGTGAATGGTGGCACGGAGGCAAGCCGAGGGCTTGCGTGCGCATCCGAGGGACGATAGCCGGTGGAAGAGGACTTCAAGGGGCAAGCCAAGGGAGTGTACTTGAAGGCATACGTGAAGGAGGGTTTTCGGGGTGAGGGAGAGTGAGATTGTAAGCTGGGCAGTCGACTGGGAATGGATCAGTCGACTGCCAGCAGGGGAACTCGAACTCACAGAAATATTAGTCGACTGGTAATGGACCAGTCTGTCACGCCTCGAGACCAATGGAGCCGCTGATCCAATATAAAATCGGACAGCATCTCCTCTGTCCGGCGGACAATTTACACATACACACAACACACGCAGTTTATAAATTGGCCTCAGGCCTCAAAACAGATATATAATATATGGAACTGAACATATCGCAATGCTAAACTCTGTAATACTCACCTGAGCTGCCCCCAAGGCAGGTGCGTAGCAAAAACATGAACACGAAGTCCAACAGAGGTCTCAAAAATATAATACCGTATGAATAAATTGCGAATACAAATCCACGACATATAGGAAAATGAATACAACGCATAAGGAATGCTATAAAAAGGAAAACAACGCGGAAGCACCCAACATCGGAGTCGTAGGGACCAGGACCGACAACTGGGCTCCTCCGGCGAGCTATCAACTTGAAACAAAAATATTACGACGGGGGTGAGTCCAAGTGGACTCTACGGGTATATAAAAGGATATGCATGGTAGAAAAGTAGCTAAAGCAGCTATATAGAAACAACAGGATACAGTCTCCATAATAATATCAGAAGTATGCATAACTGAAATAATAAAGGACTGTACATACTAGAAATCAGTCTATCATGATCATAATAAGACTCGTGCCATACGAGCAAGTGCAGGGTCAACAAACCATATCAAAAGTACCTCCTGTATGTGCATGTCAAACAAGTGCAGCAAGTAAATGCAGCAAACACAATCAATGCACAAATACATCATATGCACATGATGCAATGTCATGACCACCCCCTAACTCCAGTCAAGCCATCGAGACAGGCGATACTGTGTCGGCCGAGTGGGTAGAGCTGTGACACTGTCAGCACTCTGCCATCACTGCTCCTGAGTGACCGAGTGGACAGGATGCTGGTGGAGTAAACACTCTGCCCCATGTATATATGGGGGAGATATCTCTCTCATCTTCTCTGGTCTATGGGAAGAGAAGGGATCCCTGCCTACTACCACGCTCCGAAACCACTACCCATGAGCGGATGAGTGGAGCAGTACAGAGCCAATGCACACACCCAGCGGTATCCACTAAGCCATGAGTGACCGTGTGTGCATATCATGTGCTGGAAGACGATAGGCTCAACCACAAGGGAGTCGCTGATCGCCGACATGCAACAGTGCAGGTATGATACATGACTAACACATGCAACCCCTACTAGGTCATCGACACATAACTCAACCTATCATGCACAGGTCATATGTATGCATCATAACCCAATTAACCCTATATCCAGACACATGTGCAAGTATGAATAGAATCAACCAATGCAACCATACAATGGTATGCTAAACCCTATCCACATACTCATGCTCATACTAATGCTATACAGAATCAAATAACAAATAAACGAGACTGTATAGAAGTAAATTTAGATCATATCCAAGGTCAAGCATAAGTATCAAGCAGGATAACAAAACGGTAGCAGATAAAGGTCAATATCAGCCTACTGCATATATATAATATCAGTCATGCATAAAGATAAAGTAGATCTACAGATACAAGCAAGAAGTACCCGCCTCCAAGGTGTAGAAGTCCGTATCAAGCCGGAAGAACTACCCGCCAATAATAAGCAGTAATAAATCCAAGTCAAGTCCCTGTATCAAGAACATATTTAATTAGCTAGTTATAGAAAGATAATTAGCTAATTACTCCCTAACCCAAATTAGGATTAACCTAATCATTTTCTTTCCATTTAATTACCTCTAATTAAATGAAAGGTTTCCTAATTATCCCACGTGATTAGAATTGAGTTCATTTTAGGTTAAATTCCCATCAACTTTATGACAATTAGGTTATGAGATTTAAATATCAAATTATACCCTACCTCAACCCAACTCTAAGTAACATGTAGCAACACCACACGATCCAAATACTAGGTTAACAACCTAGTCCGGCTAGATCAAATAGATGAGACACATGTGATTAAGATTGATTTCAAAAGGTATTAAACACAAAAGCTTCATGTTCACATCTAACAAATCATAAGCATATATGAAATTTCTATCAACTCCCTCCACAGATCAATACCTAAGCATCAATACAAGTAACTCATCTATCCCACATCTTAGGGCTTATCCATTGGATGGCACGACAACAAAACCAACCTCTGATCTAATCATACACCCGAATCACACAGTAGTCCAAAATGACAGAAACAATAGAACGAGACAAATTAAGCATGGGTTTAGAGATCACCTTACACGGTAGGAAATCCTCAAGCTCACGGCTGGAATCTCCCTCAGCCCCAAAGCTGATCAAGAACAAAACTCAACCCAATCCTAACAACCCAGCACCGAGTTAGCCATTCCAATACATCCACACTGAGAACATAAACCAAAGCCTGATCACAACACAAGGAATATTAGCTCTTACCTGGTGAAATGGCACGAAGTCAATGTACCGTTTCCCTTGGTCGGCACTGAGCAGTTGGGGTATCGCTCAATCCATATTTCCCAGTTGTCGGTACCAGTTCCCCCGCTCCTCCCCCGTGCTCAGCTCACCACAAACCACACTTGGCACCGCAGCTCCTTCACGCATGAAGGTGGAAGGAAGAGGGAACTCGCAGCAGGGCTTGGCGTCGATCTAGGGCTCACGCCACTGGGAGAGGAGGAAGGTTCGGGCTTCCTCTGGGCAACACGCAAAGAAGTGAGGGAGAGGAGAGAAATCGGAGAGTTGCGGCTAGGGCACGCGGAGAAGGAAGGAGAAGAGATCGGGTGCATGTGGGTGCTTGGCTGCGGGTGAGTGAGTTGCTGCTATGATCGGCCGAATGGGGTTAGGTCAAGGCATATAAGAGAGGGGTCATTTTGCATTTTAGTCCAACAATTTTGTCAAATCGCAAGGCTGCCCCTGCTTTTAAACTTAATTACGTGTTAGTCCTTGTAACTGTTTGTTTAATTACATTTTGGTCCCTAAATTTGTGTCCAAGGACTTGAAAACCCTAGAACCTTCCTGGCGACCCTCCGGAAATTTTCCAGAACCTACTCAAAAGTGTCGGATTTAACAAGTCGACTGGTGACCAGTCGACTGCCCCTGGAGCAGTAGACTGGTGTGGCTGGAATTCGAACATTGGGCTTATAACGGTCGAATTTGAGTGGGATCAGTCGACTGGTAATGGACCAGTCGACTGGTAGCGAGGTTCTCAGCCTTGAGCACTATTTAAAGAGGCTTGGTTTTGGCTGAGAAGCTTGACGAATTTGGCTTTGGTTAAAGGCCAAATAGTAGTCTAAGAGCTTAGAGGTGTGTTCGGGATTGTGGCGAGGTTTCTCTACTTACAAGGAGCTACACGAGCTAGCCGGAGGGCATCTGGGGAGTGATCCATCGAAGGATCAAGGGATCGTCCACCTTACGGACAGCCGTGGAGTAGGAGCATCATCTCCGAACCATGTAAAGGTTGGCGTTAGCATTGTTTAGTTTGTTTATTTATTATTCGTTGTAGGTAGAAAATCGTAGATTGACGATCACGATCTAACAAGTGGTATCAGTGTGAAGGTCACTCATCTACGGACTAACTACCAGGCGAGCAAAAGGTGCTAGAGGAAGATGGAATCGGAAGGTCCACTTGGATGGGATACCAGGATTCCACCTCCATACGATCGAGATGATTTCAATTATTAGAGGAAGCGGTTGGAGACATGGTTCCAAATGAATTGAGATCATTGGACGGCATTGGAAGTTCCATTTGAAGCTCCAACGGACAAGAAGGGAAAGCGCCTCCGACCTCGGTATTGGACCAAGAGTCAAACGGAAGAATCGGAGGCGGATAAGGAGGTAACTAGAATAGTTTTGAATTTATTACCTTCACATATTGTGTCAAATGTAAGAGAGTACAAGAATGCATATGAGCTATGGAGGAAGATAATAGCTCTACATAAGAGTTCGACACAAGGACAAGAAATAGAAGAGTCCAAGGGAAAGGACCAATCGGGAGTTGAGTCGAGTTCAACATCCGAAGAGGAGGAGAGAATGAAATCATCTACATCCTCAAGTGAGAAAGAATTAGAGGAAGTCTCCACTTCAAGGATTGAGGGGGAGAAAAAATCATCCTCAATACCGGAGCAAGAAGAAGCTCCCACCTCCACCAAAGCAAAGGCAAGAGATCACATTATTTGCTTTGGGTGCAACCAAAAGGGACATTACAAAGACAAGTGTCCATTAAGTAAGAAAAAAGAGATACACCCTAAACTCAATTCAAATAGTTTGAAAACTAACATGAGTGAGGATAAGAAGCATATAATTTGCTTCACGTGTGGTGAGCATGGACACTACCACACCAAGTGCCCAAAGAAAGGAGAGATCAAGATGTTGGCACATTTGAGGAAATTGGAGAAGAGGAGCTCAAGTCAAGTATTGTCTTGTTTAGGGCTTAACCTCCCCTGTTAGGGGTCAAGCTATTCTTCACTAGTCTTAGACAAGTCTATTGTCCTGTTAAGGGCTCAACCACCCCCGTTTGTGGTCAAGCTATTCTCTATTAGTCTCAGACCAGTATATTATCTTGTTTAGGGCTCAACTTCCTCCATTCGGGGTTGAGTTTGCACCATTGGTCTTGGACTAGCATATTCGTCATTGGTCTCGAACCAAGGATTCTCTTGTTAGTATTGTGAGAGAAGTATCCTAAGGCAATCGCCTTATGAATGTAATCATTTATTTTGATAAATGAATATTCACTATTTGAGTATACATGTTTGTGTATTTGATTGAGATCTTAAACTCATTTACTGAATGTCCGCAATACAATTCACAGCATGAGAGAATTTGTGATGAATTCACAACTAGTGATTATCTCTACATGTGCAATTGTGAAGTATTGAAATTGTCCCTAGTCGATGAATTGATAAATACGGACACTATCAATTCTGTTGAGACTAGCATGGATTATTCTCTAATCAGCTGATTCTCACTGGCTGGTGACATTGGGATGTCCGGAGATAAACATGAATGCTAGTTAAGGGAACTAGTTCATTGGAGTGACTGACTGTAAAACTTCATATGGTAATCTACATATAGATATGTCAATGAAGTTCTTACTGCAGCTTAAGTGCGATGTTCCTTTGACTTGCGGTGTTCAAGTCATCTTGGTCATGGAGACTTATACTTTGACATCTTAAGCAAGCATCTCTAAGGAGGTGTGGACCCAGGATGGTTGGGTATAAGCCGAAGTGCCCGAAGATGTTTGAACAGCCTACAAAGGATTCACCACTCCTTGCGAGGAGATGTATACCCAAGGCCTATCGTCGGATTGTTACTCGAAGCCTCTGGCCAGAGCATCACATGTTCAGAGTATGAATCTCTCAGAAACATGAGAGTAATTAGAATTCGTTGGACGAGAAAGACACTACTTGGGCTAGGTGTGACGTAGTCAGCCTAGTGGGGACTGACACACATAGATCGTGTCCTGAACCAAGTGGGTATAAGATGGTGAAGGGAATGGGGCACGATTCGTTATAGCTGCTGAAGGGTTTCAGAATAATTTCTGAGGTCAACCGTTGATCTTTCGATTAATTGGGGATCATGATGTACTACTAGGTGTCACTCATGATCGTTCTATAATTGGTTAATTATGGACGGCCAACATAAATCGAAAGCCTATTTAGTCACACGCACTACGAGTAATCCGAGGGATTTAAAACAAGTTGAAAATTGGATTTTCCGATCAAGAGAGATAAGTCGAATTTGAATTTTTCAGAGACGCATCGGAAGCATAAAATGGCTAAGTCTTTTGAAGACTTATTGGACGAATTAAATGAGTTTAATTCGTATGGTTTTAGCTTGGGTTTGGCCGGCCAAAGAGGGTCCCCACCCTCTTTGTTTGGCCGGCCACAACAAAAGGGGAAAACCGAATTTTTTGTTCAAATTATAAAATAAACCGAGCGTGGTTTGTTTTATAAAATTATGGATAATATATATAAATTTTTATAAACCGAAGTTTGGTTTATTATTTTCATGGAAATTAAAATAAACTTTGAATAGTTTATTTTATTTTATAAAATCATTTATGAATTGATTTTTCCATGATAAGAAAAATTTATATAATAAATTTCTTGTGATTAAAAGGGAGACATGGTTGTGTTTATTATAAATTAAATTATGATAAAAACTTGGCATGATGGAATAATTCATAGAAAAATTTATATTATAAATTTCTTATGAAAATTTATTTCATAAAAAGGAGACTTGGCGATTGAGACGCTACTATATAAAGGAACCAAGGCAAGGCTTGGAAATTAATCTAAGAGATCTAGAAATAAGCCCTCTCTCTCTCTCCTTCTCTCCCTCTCCCTCCTCTAGTGCCGCCGGCCCTAAAAGGAGGGCCCCTTTGTTGCCGTGAGCTTCATCCACCAAGCAGCTGCCGAAGAAGAAGAAGAAGCGGGCGCAACTCCTTCCTTCCTCCCGGAATCTTGATTCCGTTCTTCATTTGGTGGTTAGTCTTTCCATCTCTCTCTTGGTATTCTTGTCGTGCCTTTGGAGAATCTAGTAGTTCTTGTCGGCACGAAACTCGTGGCTTTGCGAAGTCATCCCGAAGAAAACTCGGCGTGGACGCGAATAGAGGCGGAGCTTCCAAGGGACGCTTACGGTTGGATCTCGTCCCTTCCTTCGAGTTACGCGAGGTATTAAGTAAATTAGTTTACTTTCTGCAAAATTTTAATATATGATCATGTCTACACAATATAAGGTTGCATGCTTAGATGTGTGGTTAAATAATTTGGGAAATTATTTATGCTAAAACTTCCGCTGCACGTAATAAATTTTAAAATTACGAACCCGCATCCATGTCAACATGCACCCGGTCCCAACATCTCTTATGTCGGTAAACCTCCCATGGAGCATGATATCGGCAATTTTCTCCTCAACTCCGTGGATACTTGGGAGTCGAGGGATCGACACTATTTTCTCTTCAACTTTGTGAATACTTGAGAGTGGAGGGATCGTCACTATTTTCTCCATGACTCCCTGGTCACTTGGGAGTCGCAGGACTGAGGCTTATTATTCTTCTCTCCCAACTCCGTGGATCTTTGGGAGTCACGGATAGAGCACAATGTCATCGATACAATCGACTATTCGGCTCACTGCAATCTCCCGCTCAGCTCACTATAGTCGCCCGCTCGACATGACCACCGTTGTCGCTCGCTTGGTATCATAATGCCACTCGCTCGACCTCGCTATGGCAGCTCACTCGACCCCACTTCCGTCACTCGCTCAGCTTTGCTTCCGATGCTCAATCGGCATCGCTACAGCCGCTCACTCAGCTTCACTATGACCTCTTGCTCGACACTGCTACCATCGCTCATGTGACATTACTACAGTCGTTCACTCGCCACAATTACCATCACTCTCTCGGCACCACTACGTTCGCTCAGTCAGCACAACTACATTCGTTCGCTCGACACCACTTTGGTTGCTCGCTTTGACTCTCAGGGCTTTGTTCCCTCTGTTTCTCAGGGTTTCTCCTGCTTCATTGACTATGGACGCTCCTATTTTAGCGATTTGCCACAACACAAGAGTCCAATTAGTCGGACTCACGCCTCCTTCGACTAGACATGAAGGTGAGACTTGTGATGCGGTGAATAAGGATGTGAGGACAAATGGGCAAAGGGCAGTTTGGTCATTTCACCATGATGTTCCTTTTTAGGCCTTTGCTTTAATGAAGGAAAGGAGCGCCTTCCTCGCATGCCGCCAGGGAGGGCACACCTGTCACGCCCCGAGACCCAGGAGCCGCTGTTCCAATATAAAATCGGACAGCATCTCCCCTGTCCGGCGAGCAATTTACACAAACATACAACACACGCAGATAATAATTTGGCCTCAGGCCTCAAAAACAAGATATAACATAACCATAACACAAAATAAAACATACCTAACTGCGGACCGGTCCGACTTACAACAAAAACAACAAACACATAGTCCATCAGAGGACTCAAAAATACAATACCAAGACAAACGAAACACAATATAAGTGCGACGACATAAAACCAATACAAACCAAATAATACGATGTAAAAGAACATAACTACGCGGAAGCACCCATCACTGGAGTCGTAGGGACCTGGGACTGGCAACTGGGGCTCCTCCGGCTACCAATCATCCTGAAAACAAAAAATATGGGCAACGGGGGTGAGTCCAAATAAACTCAGCGGATACCGAAATCGTTATGCACAACAAGCTATAAATAACAATAAGAATCACACTAATACAGTCTCGAGTATAGGGGATAAAACATAACTGAAACCTAAGAGTGAATACATACCAGAGTCCATCTATCCTGCAGATAGGTGTAATCAATCCCCTATATAACCTCAAGAATAATACACAATCCGAATGTGTATGTCACCTGTAAATGTATATCAAGCATATACAACACTCACACACAATAAGCACCAACAAAGGTGCAATGCATCTTATACACTCGATGCAAAGATCTATTCTGTATGCACCTCAGCCACCACAAGACAGGCGGTCGGGTGAACAAAAAATAGACAAGCCAACCACTCATGGTTGCCTAGAGAAGCCAACCTCTTGTGGCGTACAACATATAAAGCCCAACACTCGTGGCTATGCAAATATGATGCCCAGTACCTGTGGCAATGCAAGTATGTAGCCCAGCACATGTGGCAATGCAAACATGACGCCTAGCACCTGTGGCGGATGCAATATGTAGCCCAGCACCTGTGGCTATGCAAATATGATGCCCAGCACCTGTGGCTATGCAAACATGACGCCTAGCACCTGTGGCGGATGCAATATGTAGCCCAGCACCTGTGGCTATGCAAATATGATGCCCAGCACCAGTGGCAATGCAAACATGACGCCTAGCACCTGTGGCGAATGCAATATGTAGCCCAGCACCTGTGGCTATGCAAATATGATGTCCAGCACCTGTGGCAATGCAAACATGACGCCTAGCACTCGTGGCGATGCAAGAATGTAGGCATGACTGGAGACGGGCTCAGACCTCAGGGGAGCCGATGGTCTCCATCATGATAATAACATCATGCTAATAGCTCAATCAATACGGGAAACTTGACCGTGCGACGGGCTCAAACCCTAGGGGAGCCGATGATCGCCAGTATGCAATCATACAAAGACTACAGCTCAGTGTACAACCTAGAGGGTAAAGTATGCTAACGACACCCACCTCACTAATCAGATCCTCAACCATAGGCCGGTAGAAAAGGTACAGGTACTAACACATGTATCCAAATCTAACCATTCTATCCTAGGTATCCATGCAAGGTATATCTAGGAATCAATCTAACTACAGATACAAAGTGACCTATTACTGTATCTAAGCACATATGTACGCATGGCAAATATCGAGACTGTATGGAACTAAACAGGAGTCATCTAAAGGAGTGAGCAACAGATATCTGATCATAATACACATAGGCAGGTATAACGTATAAACCTACTGTTATTTATAACACACTATGCATAATAGTAAGACAGTATCTAAAAAGATAAGTCAGGGGTACCCGCCTCAAACGAAGAAACTCGTACATAGAGAACCCCTTGCGTCCAGGTATCCGTATCTGATCAACGTCCTGTATCATAAATCAAAGCTTAGCTATCTTAACAAAACAACATCCAGCTAAACAATGTATCTCCACAACCGAAGGACTAATCCGATCTTAATCCTCAACCAAACCTAATCCGATTAAGAATAAATTTTAAATCCACTTGCTGATTTACAACACCTCATCTACCCTACTGATTTGCTCAATCCCCTTCATGTATCATACCCCTACAACCTTGATCAAGAACACATTCATCTTCAACAACATATTCAAATCCCAAACCAACAAGCCGCATCGGATTTCCCAAACACAACATTACCAAGATCATTAGCAAGATCAACGAATTAAAGCTTAACACCTAATTCCAATTCCAATCCAATTCAAAACCAAGTCAACATGTTGTTCACGGCTAGGCAGCAAAGCATAGCAAAACCACAAGATCTTCAAACAAAACACTCCCATCTCATCCCAATCCAAGGTATCATCAATTACAACACAAAACTAATGCATCCTTACCTGCGCCTGGCACAACTCTCCCCGGCAGCCAATTCTAGTCGGCAGTGTGGTGAAACAGAGAGGAAGAAATGGAGCCCGAATTCAACTTCGAATTAGCTCTGCCATCACACACGAGAATCAATTCGTGTTCATCTCCTCAAAATCAATCCTTCAGTCCCACAACAAGAAACAGAACAATGAAGCATGCTCAGATCGAAAGCTAGCTACTCTAGTTAATCTAGAGATCTTCTTACCTCTGCCATCGCTGATGAGTACCCAACTCTAAACCACCTATCTGATACGCTGCCAGCCCAATCTCTGGATCGTCCTCAAGCAGAGAAACGGAACTCGGATCAGTGAGGAAAACAAATCCAACTACCTCGGCTTGAATGATCCAGACGGAAAGAACCCTAACTCACCTCCAGTGGGGCTCCTGCAGCGCAATGACGCTGTCGACTTGTTGACAGATAGCAGCGGCCCCCAAATCGCCCGAGGTCAAATCCCTAGCTCCCGTTCACGAGAGCGATTGCAGATCAAGGGATTGAAGCTTCGACGCCGGCTAGTTTTCGAGGGTGCTGTTCGCCGGAGGTGGGGAAACAGGAGGATAAGGTATTGTGGCGTCGGCTATCGATCGGAAGCGGGGCTGCTCGCGATTGGTTTGTGTCCGAAAGCAACAAGGTTGCTTATTAACCTGCCACTTTTGCATTCTAGTCCTCCTCAATTCTGACTAATCCCACATCAACCCTTAACAGTTAGTGCATAATTACAAATCAACCCTTAAAACTTAAGTTTCAAAGCAATTTTAGCCTTAAGTTTCAATTTATATCTCTCAAACCCTAAATCTTCTTCCGAAAAATTTTCTGGATCGCGTCAAAAATGTCGGATTTAACAACACCTCTCTCGGTCACACCGTCGATTGCCTTCCTCATCGCTTGTCAGCTGCCCCCGACTTTGACTCTCCCTTTCTTCTCCCCACAAAGACGCATGCCGCCGCCACCGGGACGAACCACCTCCTCTCCTCCCATGATGATGTTGGGACCTTGTCGTTTAGCTAGAGGGGGGGTGAATAACTACTTTTTCGATTTTCTTCCTACAAGTGTTAGCCAGCGCAAGCGGAAAACTAGCAAAAACAAACTAAAACAATGCTAACACAACCTTTACGTGGTTCGGAGATGAAACTCCTACTCCACGGCTGTTCGTAAGGTGGACGATCTCGATCCTTCGGTGGATGACTCCCCCGAGCACCTCTGGCTAGCTCTTGTTGCTCTTTGTGGGTGGAGAAACCTCGCCACAATCCTTTGACAATCACTGAGCACGTTTAGGCTACTAACAGACTTTACCCAAGTTTGTTTCGCACGGGAAGAATAGCCAAAAATGAGCCTCTTAAATAGTGCTTGATACTGTTCTGACCATTATCAGTCGACTGCCCCTGAGGCAGTCGACTGGTCCTCGTGAATTCGAATGTCACAGCCTGACAATTCGCATTCTGGTCAACACCAGTCGACTGCATCAGTCGACTGATCTCTCTATGCTCTACCTCAGTCGACTGACCTAGCATCAGTCGACTGCTACCTAAGGTTTCCCTTCCCGAGTACAATTCTCTCAGCACTCGAACCCTAGGATTTCCCTTCCCGAGTACAGTTCTCTCAGCACTCGAATCCTCATGACTTAGCTGACCCTTCATCCCGCAGCCTCGATCTGCTGCCTTCAAGCCCTCTTCGACTTTGGCTCTCGTCCCTCGGATGCATGCAAGCCAGCGGCTCATCCTCCACTACAAAAAAAACACCTATATAGGAGCGGTTATTTAGGAGTGGTTATAAGACCGCTTCTGAAAATTGACCAATTGAATCGGTTTGAATTAAACCGTTTCTATTGCCTAACTTTTTTGAAACAATTTTAAAATTGCTCTTATTGAATTGTTTCAAAAGCGGTTTGAAAAATCGCTCCTGTAAACCGCTCTTAATGATACAACTATTAGAAGCGATCTTAAAACTGCTGCTATTGGATATTTTTAGTAGCGGTTCTGGGTTACTAACCATTCCAATTGCTTTAACTTTTAGGAGCAATTTTCAAATCGCTCCTATTGGATTCTTTGAACAAATTAAATTTGTATCAAGTGTTACTCTAATTGTGTACAATTGATTTTTAATCTACATTAATTGTATAGTTTTAGCATCGATTTATATAAACCGGGACTGTAAACCGCTCTTATTGCTACAACTATTAGAAACAATCATGAAACCGCTAATATTGGATACTTTTAGTAGCGATTCTGTGTCAAACATTGCTACTAATAAAATTATTTTCTATTATTCAAATTAAAGTACTTGTATATGAGTTAAAATTTATGGTAAAATAATTTTAGATATACAATTATTATGATGCCAAAAAAGAGAGAGGTTGTTTTAATCAAATTTTAAAAATACAGAGTTGTATATCACCATTCAATGTTTACAAAGCATTTTATATGCTTTTAGGTTTTCACATGAGTGAACAAATAATATTTTCCTACAGTTAAATAAACTTGTACCATGCTTCAAATTTATTTAAATTTTTAATACATTTTATTTATATATTTATATATTATAGAAAATGTGATGCTCGACATTTTACATCGGAGCATCTCAAATCTTTTTCAATTTAAAATTTTTATTTATTTATTATTATAATATAATATCTAAATCCTAAAAATAAGATTTTATTTACTTAATTATTTATTATAAAAAAATTAAATAAAAACACTACGTATGTATCCAACATAATTGTAATTATGTTTTTTTTTCAATTTGAAATTTTTATATATTTATTATTATAATATAATATCTAAATCCTGAAAATAAAATTTTATTGACTTAATTATTTGATTAAAAAAATTAAATAAAGCACTATCCTTGCATGCGTCCAACTTAATTGGTAATATGTGAGTTGTTTTTAATTAAAACCTAAGTTTTAATTTCTTAAAAACCTAAGTTTTATGCCTTAGTCTGTCGTGCGACTCCTTGTCCAAGCATTGCGCCGCTGCCTTTACCTCTCTCCACTTCTTCCTCTCCTTCATAGGTGAACTTACCGGCGTTGTCCTGTTCAAGCAATCACACAATTTTGTCTTCCTGCCGTTAGTCAACATTTTATTTCATCCGTTGCGAGCAACCAACAGCGCAGCCCTGCCGCTCCAAAGACAGATTTATATTTTTGCTGCTACCCGACGCTAACCGACCATAGCCACCAGTCCCAGGTTTTTTCCCTTACCACAGTTTCTCTCCATTCATCTCTCTTTAATTCATTGTTTTTTCTCTTGTCACGTTTTTTTCTTTGTTCATTCTTTTTTCGCTTCCCACATTTTTTCTCCATTATCTCTCTTTAATTCATTGATTTTTTTATGACATTTTTATGACATCTGTGTTCACTATTTATTCTATTATAGAATATATCATGATAATAGTAAGACTAATCCTATTGCAATGGCCTTTGGGTGGTGTAGGTGGGGCCATTGCACAGGGCCTCACCTTTGACAAGGGCCCCCATTTTAAGTAATTTCTTTTAAAAAAACATATTACATATTAAACCTCCGCTTAAGTGATTAACCCTAGCTCATGTTTTTTTTGTCACTTCATCTCGGCGACGGCGGCAGATATTACGTCCGAAGAAGCCGCCAGTTCAATGCCTCAACCCTCGACAAGATCTGCAAGTATTTCTCGCTTTCCATTGCCGAGGCTGCTTCGATTTTAGATAATGTCAAAAGAAAACCTCGTGTGAGTTTCCACTTTTGTTTTTTAATTATTCGTTATGTGGCTTAAGCATTCGAATTTGGGATCGTGTTTGTCATCTTCCCACTTTGGTTTTTGTTCATTGTGATTCGAAAAGAGTTTGCTTGTTTACATCTTGTAGTTAATTCCTAATTCCTATCGTTTTAATTTCGATATTTGACAACTTAATTGGAGTCTTTAAACCATGCCTATGTAAGACTTGAATCGGCCAATGATATTCATCCCAATGATGTTTTTTTTTAAAAAAAATAGTTTACTTTTCCTAATCCTATGGTACTGTTTTACTTCAATAATTTAGCTAGGATTCAAGTAGACCAATTTGCATCATTCACGTATCAAATTCCACTTAAACTAATCATTGTTAAATGGTCAGATTTTGTAATTTAACATCATAACTAACTATTTTGATGTGATCAATATGAATGTTCTACTATGTTTCAAACAAATTCTATTCTATCTACTTTCTTCTTCTAAATATCAACATTTTTCCTAATTCCTTTAAGGTGATTGTTTTAACTACTAAGCAAAAGCTAAAATAAAAAACAAAAGGTAAATTGAGCTACAGAAGGAATAACACTCACCCTTTAAGAGACTAACGGACTTTTAATCAATTGAGATATCAGGCTTTACAATAATTTCTTGTAAAATAGCATAACCCGGCGAACAAATATTCCCTCATTGGAAGACAAATTTGTATGTATTTAATCAATTTGTTATGTTAATATCAATTTGTATGTATTCGAGCTATTATTATTTGCATATTCAATCTAAAATGTTTTTTTTATACTTAGATTCAGGAAAATGGTAGAAAGCCAACTCGCATTGAACTATTTCATCTCAGTCGACAAAGTAAAAAAAAAGGAGGTTCTCTTGTTGATGATGAAGCAATACAAGTTGAGGTAATAATTGTTTTAACTTTTCGAAATAACTTTTCAATATGCTATTTATTTTATTGACACAATTTTTGTATTAGGATGAATTAAATACAGTTATGCAACGTCATCTCTGAGAGAAGCCTGAGGGAACGCAAATAACAGAAGTACACGAAGATGCATTTCAATATCCATTTAGAATTTCATTTTTATTAAAATTGCTAAACATTATACAATATTAATTATATATTTTTATTCAAGGAGGTATTTGGGTCAGAGCATTCTGGTTGTGTTTGATATTTAGGAGCTGGTGTATTACCTAGCCAAGTTTTCCCAGAGCAATGTAATCGAAGAATAATTTTTGGACAAGATAATCTTCCTACTTTTGATGTTAATGATAAGTTGCGAGAAATGGAAGAAAAAAAATGGAAGCACAGAGACAGGCAGAAATGGAGCGGATGAGACAGATGCATGAACAACAGATTCAAAATTTTACCAATGTCATCTAAAGTATGATATCTGGAATTGCTGGGGGATCTCCTGAGCTTGAATTATTACCTACACAGGTAGTCACATATTGAATACTAATGTTCAAAAATAATTATATAGAAGCATGATATATTAAATTAAATTTATTTTTCAGATGGCAACTATCTTGGCAGATATTATGCGACAGCATAGAAGTTCTCCATCAAATGCACATGAAAGTGGTCATAGATCTCCTCCATTATCAGAGCTAGATAAAGATTAGATAGAATTTTGAAAAAAAAGTATTTGTCTGATGTTAGTACTTTTAGTAACTATTGAATTTGGAACATTATGACTGTTATCTTATATTAGCATTTGAAGTACTCTTATTATTGTTTTGGAGGATAATTGTTTAATAATGTTATATATTGATTTGGTGGATTGAAATATTAAATATTATGATTTGAACAACTCCTAAATTTAAAGCATTAATAGCGTTTTGATGTGCTCTTATACCCATATTTAGGAGCGGTTTAAAACTGCTCCTTAATTTCTAGTATTAATAGCATTTTGAAATTGCTCTTATATCCATGATGTATAGAAGCGGTTTAAAACCATTCTAACACCTAAAGGGTTTTGCAGCGGTTTGAACCGCTCCTAATTTTAAAACTACAGAAGCGGTTTGAAACCGTTGTTATATGTATAATGTGTAAGACCGGTTTCAAACCGTACCTACAAAGTAAAAATAGGAGCGGTTTTATAAGTTTTACCAACGGTTAAGAAAATCGCTACTATAAGATATAGGGACGGCAATAAGAGGAGCGGTTTTCAAACCGTTGGTAAAAGTGTAGGAGTGGTTGATAACCGCTCTTGAAAGTCAAAAAAACCACTCCTATATGGGTGTTTTTTTTGTAGTGCTCCCATGCCATCCTTCACGTATGCCTCGAAGAACGCTTCCCTCGGCTCATCGTTCCTGCTCCAGCAGCCTCGACCTGTTGCCTTCAAGCCTTCTTCGACTTCGGTTCTCATCCCTCGGATGCATGCAAGCCCTCGGTTTGTCTCCCATGTCATCTTTCGCGTATGCCTCGAAGTGTGCTTCCCTCGGCTCATCGTCCCTGCTTTGTCCATGGTCTCTCGGATGCACACAAGCTCACGGCTTGTCTCCTCACGCCATCCTTCACCGGACCCGAAGACGTCCAACTAAGTCTATGTGTATCCTGCAAATCTGCATACTCACATACACATATTAGATCAACATGAATCCCTAACTTAATCATATTGACATACACATCAAAATCCTTGATCTACCCGATCAAACTTTGATCAATTGCACCAACAGATGAGACTGACCTCTCCCTCTTTTCTTCCTCAAAGCCTACCGGAGAAGGCATGCCTCTCCCACTCACGTCGTCGGCCGCCCCTCTCATCGCCAACAACGAGCAACAACGATAGGTCCCGACCACCACTCCCCTCCTCTTCTTCCCTCATTCACACACTGACATGGCAATATTGCCTCCCCCCACCTCCCTCCACTCCGCCGCCTCGAGGGATGTCGCCTGCCCTCCCCCTCTGCTTCTGTGGTTGCTGCCTTACTTTGGGCGCCAATGCCAAGAGCCCTTCTTGCCGTCACCTCCTTCGCCATGCATAGTCAGACTGTTGGCACTGTGGGTAGCCACGACCGACCTAAGGGCCCTCTCTCTTATATCCCTCGATCACCGCCTTTCTCTACTCCCTCACAATAACGCCATCGTCGCCTTCTCCCTTACGTATGACCTTCCCTCTCCATTCTCGAAAGCGATCGCGCCGCCATCGTTAGTCATCGGCTGCCTTAGACCCTCGCCGCCAGCTTGCCCCTCTACCTTTCCTCGTTGCCGCCACACTGGCATAGAGTCAACACAAATCCGGTTACCTCCAGTCAAATCCACCATGTCGACGCCGAGCTGGCATAGATCTAGTAACCTTCAACCAAGATATGCCATGTCGACTCGAGCCGGCCCAGATCCAGCTACATTCAGCACGCCGACGTTGAGCTGGCACAAATCCAGTGTAGATCATCCACCTATAACCCAGATCCACCACACCAACGCCAAGATGACCCACATGCGACCATAATTCGCCATGCCAGCGTCTAGCCAACATTGATCCGGCACAGATCAGCAGCCACTTCTGGCATGGATCTGACTGTCAAGTGCCCCTGCCTTTAGGTTTGACGCTGCTATTGGTGTTGATTTGTAAGTACCTCGGGATAGTTTTGATATGGTTAACCAAGTCCAGTTAGGTCCTGTTATATTTTAATGTATTGTGTCTAAGTGTACAAGAACTTAGGAGCACAAGAATCAAGCAGAAGATGCAGCGAGCGAGAAGGAGTGCACAGGAAGGGAGTCGACTGGCTCAGAGCATCCGAGGGATGAGAAGCTGCGTAAAAGTATACCGGTGGAGTAAGAAAGATGCGCGCGACGTCCGAAGGATGAAAGGTCGACAGGAAGTTTATTCGAGGAGAAGGTCAGAGTTGGGTTCGGGTGAGCTCAACTTCAGATGATTGGAGATTCACCCAAAAGCTTCAAATAGCTGCTAAACCTAGGGTTGACTAGGCACCAGGCGCCCGAACTAGTCCAGCTGCCCAGAGTGACTACCTTATTGTGATTAGCTATTGTCGATACTCGTTGCCGAGTGGATAAGAGTTGATTAACTCCAGGCGCCTAAACCGCCTCCAAGCGTTCGGGAAGTGACACATAATAACAGATAGATTTTTCAGAGTGCTATAAATAGACCCCTTTGATCTCATAATTGCAACACACTCTATACTTTCAGTTTTGTAAATGTTTTTTTTTCATTCCAAGCTTTTACTATTATACAAGGATACTCCGCCTTCATAGAAGGAGTTTTGATAGTGCACTTTTTACTATCTTGGATTAGCAACCACCCTGATTATAAACCAAGTAAATCTTTTTGCCTCTTTATATTTCTATTTATGTTTATTAATTTAATAGTGTGACCTTGCTAAGTTCGAAACAAGAGATTAATTTTCTTTTGCAGGACTATCCCCCCCTGACAACCCCACGTGATCCCACATGATCCATCGTTGTTGTAAATCTTCGATCCTGATCTGGCACAGATCTACACCGCCATACGCCTCTGGCACCGATCCGACCTTCGAGCTGTTGTTGTGTTTCGGCCTCCGAGCCACGTCGTTGTGTTCCATCCGCCGAGCTGCGTCGTTGTATTCAGACCTTCGAGCCATTATTATATTTCGGTCTCTAAGTCGCGTTGCTGTGTTCCGACCTTCGAGTCGTGTTGTTGTGTTCCAATATTCGAGTTGTTGTCATATCTTGGCCTTCGAGTCGTTGCCGCTTTCGGCTCCATGTTGCCTACGACCCGCTCTAGCGAGCCTGATATGCTTATACATTCATTCCTAATATCTTTTATTACTGTATTATTTACCTGCTTCATATGCTCTGTTGGAATCTAATTTAAGCGTCGGAGTAACCCGATCTCCTCATAGCGGTCTATCTACCTTTTCCTGTCTTCTAGCAGCATTGCAGTCATCATTGGTGGGAGACTTTCTAACACCTTAAGTCTTTTCTTCTTGGTCTTTTCTTGGAGGCTTGGAGGTCCGACGATTCAGTCAACCTAGAAGATAGTGTACTCCCTTCTCCCTCCGAGTCACGACATCTTTGTCAACATTCAATACAAGTCACCAATAGCTCATCCTCTGAGGGGTTTCGGCGTAAGATTAGTTATCATATAAGGCTTCTGAGCTTCATCACTCTTCTGCTTGTCATAAAAATTGAATGATTAACGAGGTTTTTTCAACCTTGGGCGACTGGCCCGGTCTCACGGAAGTTTCCCACCGATTGCCAGGGTAAATCAGGAAGTGCTCGTGGTGGGCGGTCTAGAAGCCCAGCGTCCCAGGGTTCGCGCCCCATTTGGAGGCAAAATTCCTGCAAATACGTCGTAGCTGGGGATCGAACCGCAGATGTCTGGGATAGCGACTAGTCGCCCTACCGCTGCACCATAGCCTCGGAGGTTGCTTGTCATAAAAATTGAGTTTGTGCCTCTGGCTTCTTCATCGATTCAGATACTTTCAAAATAATGTACAATTGAGTTTAGGCCCCCGAGGCTATAATACAAGGGTGATTAGTTATCTTTCAAATACACACAGTTCAATCCCTAGCTATAGTGAATTTTATCAGAATTTTTCTTTCAAATGGGACGCGCGTACTATGGGATATTAGACTTCTAAATCATCCGCCACGAACGCTTCCTGATTTACTTTAGCAGCCTGTAGTCCTCCCAAATTTGATGTTGTCCAACCTGAATAATTATATAATACCCATTTTATTCTTGATAAACTTTTGTTCCTGAACTTCTGAAGATAATATGACTTAAGCTTTTGAGCACCATCATCAGAAGTGGACGAGATATTTGAAAGGTTGAAGCAAAGTTCTTCGATTTCCTTCTGCATTGACAAAAGAAAGCAGAATGACAAGACGAAATGAATCTCTTTCTGAAGGTTGAACGATGCTGGATAGCAACCGTATGTCGTCCTGTGATATCAAATTTAATTATTGAACTTCCTATTTTTGATTGTAAAAAGTGATTCGTTCGTCTCCAGCATCCCGCCAATCCGTTCCAGAGTCAACACGGAAGAGGTAAATCACGGGAGCTACTAGCTCAGATATTGTGGCTAGCGGAGAGGATGGGCATACTGGCTCTGCCAGGATTTGACACTCAGACCTCTTGGTGGTAACACCCATGAACTAACCATCAGTCCATCCCGTGGGGACAAAAATTGTCCGGGTAATTTAATTATTGAACCTCCTATTTTTGGTGGTAAAAGGTGATTCGTTCGCCTCTAGCACCCCGCTAATCCGTCCCAGGGTCAACACGGAAGAGGTAAATCACGGGAGCTACTAGTCTAAATGCTATGGCTAGCGGAGAGGATGGGCATACTGGCTTTGTCAGGATTTGACATCCAGACCTCTTGGTGGTAACACCCGCGTACTAACCATCAATCCATCCCGTGGGGACAAAAATTGTCCGGGTAAACTTTTTATAATGACCCGCCCCACCACCGAAGCGGCTCCCGTGGGTACCTCAGTCAACAGACCCCTCAAGAGAGGACTTTTTTATTTTTATTGGTAAGGAAACTCGAACATGAAATATCAGATAACATATGTCTCCATACTTACCATTTGAGATAAGTCACTTTCACTTTAAACTTCCTATTCTAATTTAATATTGGAGTTGATGCAGTTCTTTCTCCATGAATGCAACCATGATTGATAATCTCAAGATTAAAGAGCAAACGGGGATTTGGTTTTTTATGTTGTAAATAAGGGTTTGTTATTGGATTTGAATGTTGAGATTAATAAATGAAAAACATACCAATCTAATTTAACATAACTAAATTATGATTGCAAAGGAATTAATAAAAACATAAAATAATGCATCATAATCTAATGTAACTTGCTTGCAATCCAAAAACACTGAAAAAGTTTTTCATCTTCAATGGCTTGGATTTTTTGAGTGTTTATCCCATACCAATTTCCTCCAACATGTAAAGTTTTAGGCTGCGTTTGATAGGGTATAATCTACCCTATAGTGTAATCGAGATTACATTACAAATTAGATTTCTTTATTTGGAATCATTTTAAGATTGTAATGTAATGTAATCTCGATTACAAAAGAGGTTGATAATTTGTAATCTGGATTACAAACCAAAACCTCCGTAATCTGGATTACATTACAGCTTATAAAGCTTTCGGTCGGGCGGCGACAGTCGTCGGTCGGGCAGTGGCAGTTATTGGTCGGCGGCGGCCGGCCGCCGGCGACCACCGCCGCTGGCCGGCCGTCGGCCGCCGCCGCCGCCGGCGACCACCGCCGTCGGCCGGCCGTCGACCACTGCCGCCGGCGACCACCACCGCCGGCCGCCGGCGGTCGCCGGGGTTCGCCGGCCGGTCAATAGTCACCGACCGCCCGACGACGGTCGTCGGTCGTCAATCTTGATTACATTACAGGATGGATTGTCCCTCACCAAATAAAAGAATCCAACTTGTAATGGTTATCAAAGATTACATACAACTCATTACCAAACATAACAATGTAATCAAGATTACATTACAAACTTGATTACATTACAGACCGGATTACATTATCCCCTATCAAACGTAGCCTTAGAGTAATCAAAGACTGAAATTTTTTTACGAGTTTTGATCATCCTACCGGATCTGCAAAAGCACACAAAAAATTTTCTCTCCAATTGCTTTGATTTTTGCGAGGTTTAATCTCCAGACCGATTTCTTTCAACATGCAGAGTTTGATAACAATCGGAGACAGAAATTTTTTTGCGAGTTTTGAGGTGGACGGCTGTCCTCTTGATTCGTCCATTACGTAAATCCAAAAATACTCGCGGTTGTGCGTCGACAGTCAAACTCCACAATCCATTCATACTGTAGGGGTGCGCAGACCTCGCTCAAACCAGATACTGAAATCGTGAATCCCTCAACATAATTTTTTCTTCTAAATTAATTGTCCGTGCATATCCCAATTGAGGATTGCTCCGTAGTGGTACGAGTATCCATCTTGGCGCCTTACTACAGTAGCATAAGACGATGATCAAGCTCCCGGACTATGATACAATAGTTAGGTACTTAAAGCGGTTAATTAGATATATAAGAATCGAATATCATAGAAATGGCCTTGGCGAATGCTTTCAATTTATTTCGTAGCTGGTAAAAATCTATCAGATTAATCAATTTGAAATGATAAATATCTGGATTAATAACCCATAGAGATATAGATTGAAGAAAATAATCGTTATGAAAATAAACTCTCTTTTTTTATCTTCCTGCTCTATTACCTTTTCCAATGTTGTTGCACTTGCCATGAGCCTTGTAAAACTCATCGAGAATGAACGTTTTGAAGAGCTATTCACACTAAATTAATTACAAGCACTTCGAGGAGCTGAAGTTTTCCTAACTTCCCGTTAAAACATTCCAGTTACAAAACTAATTATTTCAATTTATTGATTTTAAACTTTCTCCAACAAATATACGAGGAAAATTAAAATAATCAATAATTTGGTTTGAAGTGGCAAGACTAATTGTTGTTGACTTCTTGTTATTAGTCATCACATCCAACTAGACACAAAGCTTGCGCAAGACGGAACAAAATAACATGAACAAAGAGATAGAACATAATATACTTTAGAAACATCAACTATCACATAAAAAGACAACCAATTAACTTAACCGGAGTTGTAAAGTGAGGATTCTTCATAGATTGTGTACATTTATTCTTAAGCAATCCTTGAAATGAACTAAAAATCATAAGGTAGCAATAGCTGTTGTTCCCATCTAAGCAAATGGCAAATCTAGACAAAACAGAACCAGGGGGGAAATCAAGTTCAAGTGTTTGGGAACAGACTGCCTGTTGTCTATGGTTTCCAGAGAATGGTAGTCTCTGCAATCATAGAGGTAACGACATAAGGATCCATATTTGATGCTGGCCTCCGGTCCTCAAAATAGCCTGAGATGAAAAGATTTAATGTGTTTTATTAGAAGATCGATGATGAAGGTGTAAATTCAGAAAAAATCACAAGATTCAACACAAAGAAGATTACCTTTTCCATTCTGTTCCGTCTCGCGACCCACCCGGATGGATGCACCGCGATTGGCAACACCCTAAACATCATAACATCATACAGTTGTCAGCTGAAACGTCTACTCTTCAGCTGAGTTTTGCTTCTATAAATATTTTTGAGGTTTTTTTATGTTTGAATAGATTGATTTTGTAGCAAGAGCAGTCAGTTCTAAATACATTATGTTGTAATGTGAAACGTGAAGCTAACATACCCATAGGAAGGTGTTGATATCAGCAGTTTCGTGTCGTCCAGTGAGACGGCGTTCATTACCTTCACCATAGGCAGCAATGTGCTCTTTGTGCTTCTTACCAAGCTTTTCAATAGCAGCTTTGATAACCTCGTATCCACCATCATTCCTCATGGACTTGGTACTGGAAGGATCATAAGATAAGCAGAAACAGATAGAAAGAGAAAAATAAATGAATCACAGACATGTTTAAGAGTGAGTTTGGTTTTCTTTACCTGTAGTTTGTGTGAGCCCCAGCACCATTCCAATCTCCCTGATTGAAGGAAAACATATATTGTAAATACATAGAAAAGCACAACTATTTGGGTGGGCTAATTTTAGTAGTCTTCACAAATACAGAAAAAAAAATGTAGAATGAAAAATCACTATTCAGGAGGAAGGACAATTTTGTACCTGGATTGGCTTTGGATCAAGAGAGAGAACCACTCCTGCAATCTCAGTGATCCGCTGTAAATAATAAAAAAAATGGATTAGCATGTAAAATTCTGATATGATTAAGAAAATAGTGTCAATTGGTACCATGCGAAGTTCTTGTAAAGTGATGGAGGAATTGAGAGAGATGTCTTACATAGAATACAAGCAGGATGGTTGAAATGGAGATTAGCATCGGGTGTCTTATGTGATCGTAAAGTACCTCTAAAACTTAAAGGGAAGTTCTACAAAACGGCAGTTAGACCTGCTATGTTATATGGTGCTGAATGTTGGGCTATGACTCGAGCACATGAGCAAAAGATGAAAGTTGCAGAGATGAGGATGTTAAGGTGGATGTGTGGACATACGAGGATGGATAGAATAAGGAATGAGAGTATTAGAGAGAAAGTCGGAGTTGCATCTATTGAAGAAAAACTTCGGGAGACACGTTTGAGATGGTACGGACATGTACTTAGAAGACCAATAAATGCCCTGTTAGACGATGTGAAACTATGATAAATACGCACATTAAAAGAGGAGAGGAAGACCAAAAAAAACTTGGTTGGCAACAATAAAACAAGATAAATTTTATTTAAATCTAGATGATGATATAGTAGGGGATAGAACTCAATGGCGTAAAAGGATCCATATAGCCGACCCCACCTAGTGGGATAAGGCTTTGTTGTTGTTGTGGTACCATGCGAAGTTGTTACAAGGAAGCTATAAGATGAAAATTCAAATACCTCAAGAATGTAACGAGCAGCCCACACTTGATCGCCTGATGAGATGCCTACAGCAGGGCCAACTTGAAATTCCCACTGCAAAATAAAGACACAAATTGTGCAAATTGTTAGAAAAGATATAGCAAATAAAGTAAAATATAAAAATAACTGTAATAACAAGTAACATTACCTGGCCAGGCATGACTTCTCCATTGATACCACTGATTTGGATGCCGGCATAAAGACAGGCTTTGTAGTGAGCATCAACTATGTCACGGCCGAAAGATTTATCAGCACCAGCAGAGCAGTAATATGGGCCCTGGAATAGGAGTTGAATTCATCAAAACAAAAACTTAAATAGTTCAGTGTTTAAATTAAAAGGAACAAAACATCCACTAGATTTAACGTGAAGCAACATGATCCTACAGATTCTAAGCTAAAATCTGCTAGTGAAATCACTTGGGCAGCTAAATAATAAACATCTATAATGCATATAGGCAAACAAATAAGGATTGAAAGAGAAAAAACAAAGTGAATCCATTGAGCCAACATTTACCGTCTAATATCTAGTTGATTATTTTACCTGCGGACCAGGAAAACCACCAACAGGCCAGCCAAGAGGCCACTTGACATCCTTTTGCAAAAGGGTGTACTCTTGTTCAATTCCATACCTAAATGCATAAAGATGACATTTAACGATAAGAATGACATCTCAGAAGAACAGGTTAAATCACAGATTGAATGAGTCAAACATACCAGGGCTCTTCAGCAGCAACATCCGGATGGTTAAAAACCTTAGCAGCGTTGTACCTCTTGTTAGTAGGGATTGGCTCTCCAGCAGGGGTATAACAGTCACAGATGACCTACAAGTCCACATGAATATACTATATTCTGTCATATAATACAATTGGAATAATTTGTCAAAAAATTTATGAGAAAAAAGAAGAGCAAATCCGAGCTATTAATTGAAAATTAAATGCGATGGTACCAAATGTTCTACTACTCCTAACCAAATGTTCAAAGACATCATTTAAATGAGACCTAAAACCTCATCTTCAAGGTCACTTTCAGTATTGCAAAGTGTTTAATGTTTCTAATTACAGGGAACAACTCTATGATAATTTCACCAAAAATGGTCAAAAAGGATTATATGGTTGCAAAAGTTGTTGCTTTTGAGTGTGTATCCAGGACAATAATATGAATAAAAAAAGTTGAAGAAAGATAGGGACCACAAGTAAGCTAATGGAAAGAAAGACAAACACACTTACAAGAATGTTGTTTCCTCTTCTGAATGGATCCTTGAAAATAGCTTGAGGACTGCACGATTAAGTCAAAAGGAATCACAAAATTGAACACCCAGCAACCCTAAAATTTGATGTATAGAAAGATAATGGACTTACTACAAGATCACTTCACTGTCATCGCCAGGAGCTTGACCTGTACTGGAACCATCATAGTTCCATTTTGGAAGCTTGGATGGATCAGAAACGGGGCCAGGGAGAGTCTGTAAGAAACCAGGCATTTGAAAGGTTTAGATCAAAATAAAAACATCAACAAAAATAAGAGTAAGGAAAAAAGTTGGTCTTCAAACTCACCCTGGCCTTGCTCCTTATATCCAAACCAGATCCACCGATCCTGAAATAGATACCGAGACAATGAATTAGCACAATGATTTAATGGTGTGAAGTCTCGAAAGATGCAAGATCAAAATTAACCAAAACTTTAAAATCGAAGATCTTGAAAGTTTTGAGAGTTGAGAAATACTGGATCGATCAAAAAAGTCTAAGTTAGCCTCCACCGCTTTGAAACTAGAGTAAAAACAAGGGAAGCAAAGAATATTCAAACATTAAATTGGAAAACAACAAAAAAGATTCTTGAAACGCAGTAAAAAAAAAAGAGAGAGAGTCTATTAAACCCCAAACTCCAAATACTACTTACAATCATCAAGCGTACATTTAATAAAGATCTAACCGCGTATGCAAGACAAAAGAAATAAAATAAATAAAATTTCCGTTCTGGATCCACAAGCAGAATCAAAAATAAAATAAAGAAAAAAAAAGGATGAATCTAGAAATAGTCAAGATCTAAGAAACGAGAACCGAAATATGCTCGCCCGTAGGTTCATCCATACAACCACATCAAAAACAAAGAATCACGTTCTATGAACTAAAACCCCAAACCACACGGAATAAGAAACCAAAAGATCACACCTAAAAAGTACCAAAGTTAACAAACTTTCAATCGGAACTCCCAACGAAACCCATAAACCATTCGAGTAAACGCCTAAACCGAGACGAAGAAAAGGAGCAGATAGCAAAAAAGAACAGTTAACGGAGAAGATCTAACTTTGACACAGAAAACAGCAGAATAAACAGCAAAAACAAGGAGTAAACAAACGCTCAAGAGAAGAGACTCACCATATGTACTCGGCGATGATCTGCTCAGTCGTATCGGAGAGGTTTAGGTTGATGAGATCCGTGAGCAAAGCCATCCCAGCCGAGAAAAAAAAAATACAGGGAAGGATTGAGTGGTAGCAAATGCAAAGAGAAAGGGGTTTATATACCGAAGCCCAAGTCACAACGACGAATTGTGTTATTGGAATCTAATTTAATTATATTAAATACAAATATTTGCCAAAAATCAATTAATAATCGCCTTTCATTTTCTATAAACTAAAAAAATATCCTAATTGTGTGCCTTCTTAAGCTCGCTTAATATCTTAACATAGATGATTGTTATTGAGGTTGAACGATTCTTAAGCTTCTTTGTATGGTTTTAGGATCGTAGTTATCGAAGTCGAACGATTCTTATGCTTTGTATGGTTTTAGGATCGATATGATCGTCCATTATTGATAGGCCACAACGAACAACACAACAATCATAACCAACTCATCAATCATATTAAATATTTTCAATCAAAATTCAATAGATTAGTATCGATATTAGCAGGATACTTTGTCGCCTAAGTCAACGTAATATAAGCATTTATTCTTTTGAAAATATTACAACTACACTAAGCAGCAAAGTATAAAAAGGTTGTCCTGCATTCAGATAGGTGTTGTTTGTTGTTTCGAACAATTGTATATTCAATTTTTAACATGTATAAATGTTTCGTTAACTGTCTAATCATCGTAGTATAAAATTTCAATATGATAGACAAAATCCCCTTTATGATTTAACTATCAGTATTTGGAATAAATATTATCATCTTTAATTTAAAATATATATATATATATATAAATGTTTATTGGTATTTTATGTAAAAAAGAAAAATCATACCAAAAATGTCTTTTAAAATCTACAATTCATTCATGGAAAGAGGACAGCAGTGTGCCCGGGTGCTGTTGGGTCACATGGTAATTTTCAAAAAGTATAGGGTTGACGTGCACTATCATTTACTCCACCTACCATCTTATTTCATCAAAAAGCGATAATAAATGAGAGGAATAATTTTTTCACTTTGCACCTTTAATTTGTTCATTTCCCAAAATGGTTAAGGCTTTGTGCCATAAAAAATAAATTAATTTTTGATCTGATGCATAATTTCAGAAGTTTATCGGACTAAAAAAAATCTGGTATTTATGATTAGGGTATTAAATGAGTCGATCTGAAATAATTTTTATATTATTGAAGATTATTTAGTAAACTTTTATATTTTTAAATTTATTCCATTAATCAACGATCTTGATATTATAATATTACAAATTTCTTTATATGTTGTAAAGTCAATTTATTTTTAATTTTGAATTTCAATATTTTTTGCAATTAAAAAATGGCAAAGCTGAGAGGTAATATGACATAAAATGAAAACGTTGAACGATAGTTCGATGAAATAGATAAAATTAGATGTCAAATTTAAAAAAAAAAAGATTTTTTCATTTTATAATAAATGGACAATATTTCTGCCGAAAACTAGCAAGTTGATTAATCAGTATCAAACGTACATGGGTCCCACTCTGACAGCCAATAGACGGCCGAACCGGACAAGGGAAGAAAGATTCCAAGGCGTGATGGGGAGCTCTCTCCTAATTTTCTACGCTTTCCAACGACAATGTCAATTTATTTATTATTATCATTTATTGCTGGCTTTTCGGATTCTTCACGCTTTGCCTGTCCTTCTGCACGAATCTGTGCTCCGATTGGTTGTAAGTTGGACGAGGGATCTTTTTTTATTAAAAAATAATAAATAAATTATATAAAGTACACAGGATGGATCGTTGTGTCCAAGAATCTACAATTTGTTTTTTTTATTGTGATAAAAAATAGCAAAGATTCAATACAATGTTGATTTTTGAAATTTTATTTTCTGAGAAAATAAAAAATTCCAAAATGACAAATTTTCTTCCTCGAGTTCTCGATGACTCAGCCTCAAGTTCTTGATGTTCTATTAAATGACAAAGTTGAGAAAATTATGTGCTTTGTATACGAGGAGAAATTAGTGTGGAAGGTGAAGGAGTCCACTAATTTACTTTTTATTTTATCTGTTTTAAAAAAGATAAACATGATATTCCCAATCAGATCCACAATGTGATTTATTTTAAAATAAATAAAATAAAATAAATTGTTGAGGTCTTTAATTTGTTACTATTTATTTTTATTTAAACATTATAAATAATAAATGTTTTAGGTAAATGGGAAACGTTTTTTCATAATCAAAGTTCTATATTTCAGGTCTTTATGACCTAACAATTTTATGATTTCCGGTTTTTTTATTTCAATAGTAATGTCAAATATTAATGGCCAGTGTTCTTTATTTAAATTCTTATTTATTTTTTATATAAAAAAAGTAAATACTCTCTTTTATTTCATTTCTATACTACGTAGTTTTATTTTTAAGGAAATTATGATTTATCAACCCAATTTTTTAGATGAACGACGACTGCAATTAATTAATGCAATTTTTATTAAACAAAAGTTAAACACAATTTATTTTTGTTTTGTATTAATTTTCAGCGAGTGCAAGCCAACGCTACTTCCTTTAGAAGCGCATAATATTTATTATATGGAAACACGATTTACAATTGGGCCGACTATAGTTGAGTCCAAACGGCTTTTTCAGGATATAAACACGTAATTTGATTAGTAAAAATTCAATTATTTTGACTAGCAGTTAGGATTAGTACAAATTTGTTAAATCATATTAATCGATTGAATTTAAATATAAATTCAATTATTTTGACTTAAAACACGTAATTTGATTAAATAGAATAAACTTAATAAGCTGAATCTTAAATCCCTAATGTAGAAATCGTAAGTCTCTAATTCTGAATTCATCTAATAGAAATTTTATTGAAGATTTGTCATATGAAATGCCCAGTGCTGATTTATAGATATAGAAAGGTTTAGCATAGTTTCATGCAGTCAGTATATCTATTTATGCGTAGCAGTTAGCTTGTGACATTATTTAGGGGTGCTTGTTAAACAGGTTTATAAGACGAGAATGAGAATGAAATATATTTCATTCTCATTTATGATTTTTGGTATACAAAAATTAAAATCAAAATATGAATATAATATTCCTGATTTTATAACCTAACCCCTATTAAATTATCATTAAATTCAAAAATCCCTCAATCAGAGAGGGATTTCATATAAGAGCCCAGCCCAGCCCAAATATATGATCAAACACAAAGGGGCACCGTTCTCGTCGAAAAAGAAATATTAATATAATATCAATCGAAATGTTTGATTCGATCTTATTTTTAAAAAATTATTGATAAATTATAAAATATTTACTATTCAAAATCCAACGTCCGAGAATTATAGGTTCTATTTGAAAAAATAATTTTATAAATACATCAGATTGTAAATATTTACAAATGACATAATTATCGTCGAAAAAATATACTATTGAGAGATAATACAATAAAAATTTAAATTAACCCATATAAAATACATCATTATTAAAAATTAAATTATAGATATTTATATAATAACTTAATATTCTTCCACTATCATTTCTACTTAAATCCGTAAATCGGCTTCATCTAAAAATGATTAATCAGGAACTTAGAGTGACCGGTTCAATATCATAGAAATTTTCTATTGACAAGCAGGATAAATCAGCAAGTACTCGATAAAATTCACCATAATTAAAATTCGAACCATGAATATTTAAGAGATAGCTAATCACCTTTCTACTGTACCATAATCCTAGAGAGACACAATTTTCATTTAGGATTCATGCATGATGCATAAACATTGAAATTGACAATGATTCATTTCCTTACATGTGTAGTTGCTCGATTAATAAATTACGACATCCGAACTAATAATTTTTATGATTTATCTCCTGTTAACCTGAGATAGATTGATAGAGACATTTGAAACGAACGAATCACCTTTGATCATTTTGATTAAATAAAATAAAATCAAACAAAGACTCATCAATTTTTTTTCTTCCCAGAATCAATAAAAAATAATATTCTAATTATTTTTTTCTAAACAAAATATTTTCATAAATCATTCCTTCCAAAAATCTATCAAACATATAGATGATCTAAATCATATACTAATTTTAGTACATAAATAAAAAATACAATTTAGATATTTTATCTATCGGCATCCATAATAATACACTTCTTAATTAATTATTTAATTACGTCCGCCATCATCTGCCCGTCTTCTCTAATGATATAGTCTCCCTCTTCCATTTCATTTACTTATCCCTATGCCCTTTGCCTATCGATGCTCATGACTACGGTCGTTCCCTTCTATGGGTGAGTATTCGGTTAAAAACAATCCAAATTAATCAAAAACTAAATTAACTAAATTTTTTAAAAATCAGAATCGGCCAAATTTTTTAATAAAACCAAATTAATCTAACTGATAATTCAGCTGAAAATCGAATTAGCTTTTTTTAAATAATAGGTAATTTAATCAAAATCGAACCGATTTTTTGTATTTCATGAAAAAATTACTGATTTAATTTTTTAATTTCAATTTATTCAATTTGACCGAATAAAGAATTTTAAAACTGAAATCAAACCAAATTAATCGAAAAAACTAATTTTTGGAGGAAAATTGAATTACCGAATTAACTGAATAGAATTTTAAAATTCAATCAATTCAGTCGATTTAGTCGATCTGTTCGATTTAATCGAACTTTACTCACCTACTCCCTCTGTGGCCAGGCTTTTGCCTCTAGAGTCATAGTACATGGTCGTCCTAGGCGAGCCATGACTGTCAAGATCGAATCGACATGTCATCTACGCACAGAGTACCCTTAATTACATCAACACTGGAGGCGAGCAGTTGTGGATTGAGGTCCTGTGCGAAACCCTCGAGCATGATCTCGCACTACACTTGTGGATCGACTACCTCTATCTCACTGTCGACAACACGCTCTCTAACGTCAGTGTTAGTGGTCATGCTCCCACCATGACCCTCAAATTTCCAACTTTTAAGAATAAGATATTATTATTAGTAAATTAATTTAACGATTTCATAAATAAAAAAACTCATTCAATAAAAATTTAAAATACTATAAAATATAGGGAAAAGGTTAGATGGTAAAGTGCAAGTTCGACGTGAACTCAGACCTCTTCTACAACATCCTTAGAGGACTCAACCAACTCTGGATCAGACCAGCCTACCTCTTAATTCTTGGATCAATCCTATTTGAAGCCAACTCAGGATTAGACCAACCTACCTCTTCTATAACATCCGAATTTTTGCTCACCCTTACTCCCTCTGTGGCCAAGTTCTCGCCTTTAGAGGCATAGTACATAGCCGCCCTAGGCTATCGAGACTAAATCGACAGGCCCTCTTGGCATAGAGTACGTACCCTTACATCAACATTGGAGGTGAGCAGTTATAGATTGTGGTCTTATGCGAAATGATAGAGCACGGTCTAGTGCCGCACTCGTGGATCAACTATCTCACTGTCATCCACACGCTCTCTAATGTCGGTGTTAACAGTCAGGCTCCCACCATGACCTTCAAATTTTTAAATTTAAGAATTAGATATCATTATCTATAAATTAACTTAATAATTTCATAAATAATGAAAAAAATCATTCAATAAAAATTTAAAAATTGACAAAATATAGGAAAAGATGAGATGGTAACGTGCTCGTTCGAAGTGAACTCAAACCTCTTCCACTACAAAAAAATCTTGCCATTACTGGCGGAATTCTGTCGGGAATCATCCTTACCGACGGGAAAAAATGTCAGAATATTAATTGTCGGGATAATATTTTCGACGGAAGAATTATTCCGTCAGTAATTACCGACGGAAATGGGATTTTCGTCAAAAATATCGAGAATTTGCTGACGTATGGGGTTGATACATCATCGACGGAATATCCTTTTCCATCGGTATTCCGTCGAAAATTTTTAAAAAAAATTGGATGACTATAATATAAATTTAATCCAATCCAATATACATTTCATACAATATAAACAATCATCCAAACAAAATATAAACTTTCACATTTCACAATCACAATTCATACAAATTAACAATTACATTTCACATTTCACAAGCACATTTCACACATTTCATAATACATACAAATAATATACATAAACTTTTTTTTTTACATTTCACATTCTATATACATTACAAACATCGAAACATACAAACATTCACATTTCACATTTTATATTTTACATAGATGACATAAAAATAATTATCCAACTAAACTATAAATTACAGTACAAAATAAACTACAATATAATCCAAGTGTTATCACAATAATATAAACAAATTAGAATATCAGTATCCAAATTCAAATTATATAACATAATAGAAGATAATAGAAAACATCCCTATATTTGTAAATCCTGCAAGAAAAAATAAAATAAAATATGTTATGCTAATGATGACTATAAAATAAGTATAATAATGTATTATAAAAATGATAATTATAAAATTTATCTAAAATTTAAAACAATTATATATGAATAATAAACTTAAAATTTATCTAAAATTTAAAACAATTATATATGAATAATAAATTTTAATACTTGAATATAAATATGGTGAATTTGATAAGGATGTCTGGCTACAAAATAAAGAGTCCTGAAAGCCAAAATATAATATATTAGAGTGTAATTACAAAATAAATAAATTTTATATGATTTTAATAAAACACATGTTATAGTTTACATACCTCAGAAAAAATCTACTCGCCACCGTCTGTTGGGTCTTGAGTCTCCTGTGACTCAAAATCGTGTTGTGTTGGAGGGGTGAAAGTAGCTATGACCGCCATCATATGGTCCATGAAAGTTTTATGACTGACCTCTCTCCTCCGATCCTCATCCGCTCTCCTCCTATCCTCCTCCGCTCTCCTCTGCTCCTCAGTGGCTATTCACTGATCCATCTTCTGATCCATGGAGGCAATTTGAGAGTGCAGTTCTTGATTTTCTTGTCGTAAAGACTGCACCTCAGAAGAAGAAGCGGATGAAGTAGCACGGCCCTTGGGCATCCTTAAACGATCGAATGCAACTTTGGCCTGTGAGCCAAGCCCGTAGAGGGTGGAGTTTTTTGTTCGTCCACCGACAACATCATAATAAATCTCATTCAGCTAGTCGGTGGATAATGTATGTGATTCCCCCTCTATTGATGGCTTAGATGTCTCGACCACTCTATTTGTAATTTGATCCTATATGAAAAAGGATTATCGGATTAATATTCAAATTGAATACAATATTTACTAAAGTTAATAAGATAGAAACAATTAAATAGAATAAAGATAATAATTGTACGTGCATCGCTTGTGAACGAGAATCGACAAATGTCCCATCCTTCTTCTTATGGGTCTTCAAAAAGATCTTCATACAAGTGGGTTGGCCGATAAGATCTCGTTCTTGTATACACAAATTTATTAGGCCTAAATTATATGAGTTTGGTAATTGATAAATGTTGGTTATCTCTTGGCGGTTTCCAAGACAACCACGTGGTCGTATCCGAGAGACCTCTCTATAGCCACGAATTAAAAATTTAATCCAAATAGAGAACCGTCCCTATAACGACTGATTCGTCGTCGTGTTAGTTAGTCCAAGTCACAACTTAGCCACAAAGGCTTTGTAACTTTCCGGATTAGCTAACCGCGGAAAAGACGACGATTTGGATCATTGATTTTTGTGTTTATCTTTGGGGTCCAGTTAATTATTATTATCTAAGATTTCAAGTCTAAATAATAATTAAACACACATGAAATGACAAGGCAAAGCATGATAGCACAATAGAACATAGCATAACGAAAACTGAGCCCGGGAGAATTATACCTCGCCGTTTACCTCGCAGTCTTCTATCCTATGACCCAGCCCACTTGGATGTCGTGTGGGCGACGGTCTCCCAAGTCGTGAAGTCACCAAGGCACTTGAATCAATCCTCTTTTCATTCTTCCCTTGCGCCGAGAACCAAAAACCCTAGGGCTAGGGTTTTCTCCACTACTCGGCGGCCCTTTGAAGAAGATGTAAGGTGAAGTCGAGAGGATGGGTTCCTCTCCTTCACCACCACCACACCAACCTCCTTACCTTCTTCCTTACTCACGGTAGCAACACCATAAAGGAAGAAAAGCTCTCTACCTTCTCCTTTTTCCGGCGACAAACACCAAAAGGAGAACTAACCTCACGCAAGCCACCCTTCTTCCTTCTTGCTCCCGCGTGCCACAAAAGACGAAGGAAACTTCTCCTTTGTCTTGTGTACGTCCGCAACAAGATGAGCCAAAGAAAGGAAGAGAAGAAACCGAGAACCAAGTGTTCTCTTCTCCTCCTCCACCGGTGCCGACCTCCTTTCCTTGCACCGCCGATTCTTCCCTTCACCCTCCTCGCCGCGAGCCACCAAGAGGAAGAGACAACTCCTCCCTTGCTCCGTGACCGAATGCGACCTTTAGGATGAGAAGAAACCAAGAGAAAAAGAAGAGGAGGTTGTCCGCTTCTTGCTTGCACCGCTGGCACCCAAGGGTTGAGGGAGGAGAGGAGGGATTAATTCATTAATTGAGAGAGGCAGAGGGGTTGGGTTTATATAGGCAGGATTAGTTTAATTGGAAAAAATTTCCAATTAAACTTGGATTGATTCCTATAAAATTTATATAGAATAATTCTAAAATTAATCTCATGATTAATTCCTTTATTCTATCCAAATTCTATATATGGAATAATTCCATAATTATTCTTTGATTAATTCCTTAATTAATTTTGAGATTAATTAATCCCAAATTAATTCTTTTATTAATCTTTGATTAATTCTTTAATTAATTTCGAATTTTAGTAATTAATTCGAAATTAAT
This sequence comes from Boesenbergia rotunda, assembly GCA_024364735.1. Taxonomy (NCBI): domain Eukaryota; kingdom Viridiplantae; phylum Streptophyta; class Magnoliopsida; order Zingiberales; family Zingiberaceae; genus Boesenbergia; species Boesenbergia rotunda. The sequence continues at coordinate 296,348 of JAGFNQ010010553.1, read as the reverse complement.
TCCTTAATTAATCTGACCTTTTTATCATGACTCTAATGAGGCTTTATTAGGCTAGGATAGGGACCATGAGGAGGAGTTGGTTCTTGGCCCTTTAATGGATCCAAACCCGATCCATTAAATGGAGATTCATTCCACTAAAGGATTCCATTGTACTTCCTCACCAACCCCCATATTTACATATGGGCTCCACCTATTACAAGCCGTTCATCTCCCCGTGTTTAAGATATCGCATGCCTGATAATTAATTTAATTTACTGATAATCAAATTAATTATCTTCTTGATCCTTGGTTAGTACCACTCAACCTTTTCGGCATGCCGGACCATAGTCCACTTGCAAGATTTGGCATGACGATCCTCTTGAGCTCACCAAGGGGGCATCATCACCCTGACTCTCCAAGACACGGATTCCGTCAATAATTCAACGGCACATCATATTATTAATATTATTTCCCAACTTACCGGGTCTATCGATCTAGCAGAATAGATCTCGCCCATTGGTAAATCAAAGAAACAATAGTTAATAATATATGCCCGCCATTATTTCGAGATTCAGATATCGTACTCCATAATAGCATCCGAGGTCTAATCCAATTTACTAGGTCAGTACAAAAATTGGATGACCTCTCTTTCAGTCCTACTCAATGTACACAAAGTACACTAGTGTAATCCCATGGTCAAGATAAACCACACCCGATTACACTACAACCATTCCGATTGGTTTGTCCAATTCCATCTCGGTTGTGAGCCTCCTTCTTATGCTTCAACAAGGTACCTGATAACATGATCTTCTGGTACCATGTTATCTTCAATGTCAAGCATTAGACGTTTAGTGCATATACCAATAAACATAAACCCGAACATGCACTGTGTGATTTCTGATTCTCTTTAAAATGGAGATGTATCCTTAACCAACAGGCAAGGCTTTCAGTATACATCCCAACAATAAATACAAAATTTACTTGCATAACTCTGAATTAAATTCACCAAATCCATTGTATGCTCAACAATAGATTTAGATCCAGATGAATGTCGGGTTGTTTCGGTGCTCGGGTCACCTGGCTCTCTATATCTATTGGCTCGGGCCTTTTTAGCATTGTCCTTCCATCTTAGTTCAGACCAGGCGGCCGTCCATACACCCCAAGTCTCAGCATCCACATATGACGGTCGCGTCACCTTCTTTCTTAAATAATACATGTGGTCTCGGTACAACTTGGCACAATAAATATTCCAAGTATTAATAAATTATGTCTCGTGTCCGTTCTCTCATGTATATTTTTTCTGCAATGCAAATTATTAAAATTAGTTAATTAAATTTTAGAATAGTAAATATATTAAATATACTTTCCACAAATTCAATATAGTAAAATGTCTTTGTCTCTTCATCTACATGTCTCCATGTTAGACCAGTAGCGCATACACTTTCTTTAAATTTTTCGGTGATATAAGAGGACACTCAGTGGCCATCCGGAGTAATTGTGCATAAAAGTTATTAAAATATTCAAAATATATTATAACTAAAGTCAGATATGAATATGAATTACTAATAATAAAAAATACTTACAATTATCCAATAATTTTTAGAACCTTGTAGCCATGGAGTGCTACTAGCTGCTGACCTGGCTGCTGCTCTTACTGTTACTGTGCCATAATAGTATTTACAAAAAAAAATTACAACACATCATAATAATGTTTAAAGACATGATTATATAAATAAGAAATAAAATTAATGTATAACTTACATGATAAACAAAAAATATGATATCCTGTCATCATTAAGATCACATTAATCAATAGTAGCAACATCTAAATCCTCATCGCTAGACTCTGTTAGTTCAACACTGCTGAACATATCTCCATCATCTATATCCTCCTAAGTGACGTTAATATTTATAAATAATTGAGATGTAGATTGGAGTTGTGAATCAACTGAATATCTCTCCATATAATCATTCTGAAATGCATCATGGTTTTGAGTAGTGAGGGTGTTCGACATTTCTATGGTTGAGCGAGCCTTCATCCGAAAAACAGACAACCATTGACTAGCCTCGTCTCCTTGTAGGGTATTCAAGATAGAAAACTTGACCCGCTTGTACCCTAAAGATGAAAGGTTCAAACTTATTGAACCTTTGTTGCCATTAACCTCAACTAAATTGTAGTTTGGATGTATTCTGGTACCTGTTCTTGGGATCGGATCATACCATGCACATTTGAATAACACACATCTTTTTAAAGGTAATGCAAGGTATTCAACCTTTGATGCATATACCAGAATTGTAGGTTAACCTACTTGATTCTCAATGTGTGACGTGGACTTTGAGGTCATTAACAATTTAACATAGTAACCAGAGTAAACCATTATTTTACGAAGAGACCTGATACAAGATTCAATATCCTATCATCTTCGACATTTGAAATTCTACGATCTTTCACCTATAAAATTAGTTTTAACATAAATTAAGAGATTGAATTATAACTTATGACTCAAATATTATTAAAGATTGTTTTAACCTACATATATTTGGAACCATAATGTAAATTCCGTCTCTAATTTTGCAGCTATCTCACTTGCACCAATTGATGAATTTTATAGATATAGTTGTTGCTCGTATAAGCTGACAAAGAATTTCATAGGACAAACCCTCTCGAGAGGATAAACCCTGATGGCTGTTCTGGGAAGGGATACCCCGAGAACTACTCGAGAGAGCGGAGCCCGAAGACCAATACGTCACATAGCCCGACCTCAAGTAACCGTTCCTCTTGCCAGATCAGGAAAGTCGTCGGATATTTATTGTCCATTATATGCGACAATTAAGGCCCTAATAATCGTTGCGACCGTTACCTAAAATCTATCCTGTAACCGACGAACTTAGAGCGAGGAGGAGAACGTGGAGGCACGTCTGACCATGACCCTAGGTATATAAAGTGCTTCGCCGCATAGTTAAGGGGGTACGCATTCTGAACTGACAACTATTCTTCTTCCTCGTCTTCCTCTTGCAAGTAATCGAAGGCTGCCTTGAGCGTCGGAGTGGGATCCGCCGAAAAACCTCTGGTGTGTTCCCATTAACGCTCGTGTTGATCTCACAGGGCACGATGTACTTCCCTTTGTCGTCATCCTCATGGGCGGGACTCTAGTGACTCGTCATCCGCGATAATTCCTTCTGGATCAAGTTTTGGTGAACCCGACATAAAAGGAATGCCCCAGTCATAGGTTTATAGGGATGTGCCAAACTTGATCCGGAAGGAATCGAGTATTCTTGAGACAGGTATTCTTGACGTGGGATTTATTTCGACACGATTTACATCCGAGGCGGGTGCTTCTTACTTGATTCCTGTAGATTTGTTTACCTTAAATGCATGGTTATTTGTTTATCTAAGTAGGTTGCTTTACCTTAAAACTATTCTCCTTATATTTCCTTCTTACTTATTTTTGCTTGACCTTTGAGTAATGATTCAAAATGTTGAGTTATACAGACTCATCCCTTGGCTTCTGATCTAAAAAGTACCGCGTGTACGCGTGTATCGTAGAATAATTATTTGACATATCTAGGGTTTGGTTGACATTAGATAATCCTATCCAGTAGATTAGTACATGTTTATTTACCTTGGTGTTGATTGTGTTTTTCGTATCGTATTGTTTGCTTGGTTATGATTTGATTGAGGTTGTGCATATTAGTGGTATACATCATAGCATTATTTGCATGTCGACAACCACTGGCTTTCTTGTGGTCGAGACGTGTCGTCGGTTATATTTTCCTGTTGTGTCAAGCTCAGTTGGAGTTATGTGTAAACAGTTAATACTCCCCAGGTGTTTGGACTCCCCACAGGTGTTTTAGGGTTTTAAAAGTCACGGGTGTTACGACTTTTCATTCAGGGCCACAGTTATTGTGATGTATTTGCATAGCCAAAGGTGTTTGGCGCTCTTATCTTGTCCACTCAACCTACCCAGTGTAGCGGTGGTTGGTGTATTACAGCGCAGGTTATGACATTATCTGCACATTATGCATTGTGTATTTGCTTGTGTTTGTTGAACTTATTTAAAATATGATTGTTGCATTTAATTAACATTCATATTCAATTATGATTTGCATTTATTATATGATCTGGATCTGCTCGGCAGTATTAACAGTTTACTGAGGTATTAGAGGGATTTATGATCGTGCCCCTACGTGTTTCATTAATTTTCAGGAATGTTTATTCATACAATTGCATTTGATTTATGTTTTTTATTCCAGAGACTGTATACTTTTGTCTTCTATAAGTTTGTTTTTATCCTTTTTATATACCCTACATTTATCTATTCTTATACCCGCAGAATCCATCCAGACTCACCATCCCTCCTTCTTTTTGCTTCAGGTAGTTGATAGCGGTGTCTCGTGTTGCCAGGAGAGGATCCACCTGTCAATCTCTTATCGTCGGTGATTATTTTATATTTTTCCCGGACTCGTATTTGTTTTCGATGAACGTATCACTATTCTTATTTCGTCAGTAAACTTGTTTTAGTTTGTGGTTTTAGAGTTATGATTTTGTATTTATGGACTTGGAACGTGTCTCGTCGGGTTTTCATTTTGTCACATTTATTATTTGAAGTTTATTATGCTTAGAAATTATTATATTATTATTAATTGCGTGATTGTGGTGTTTTCTTTTATTTCTGATTGTGTAGATGTCAGCCGTGTGAGATTATGTCATATTATATATCGAGATGTATGTATGTGTAAGTTTCAAATTATCCATCGTACAGGGGATATGTTGTCCGATTTTCGAGCAAGCACAAGCCTCTGGGAGCGTGACAGGACTAGTCATTTAGTAGACTTATCACCTCCAAACATCAAGTACTATTTGGATCAACCCTTTGGTCACCGAACTTAGCTACATTGTCAAATATCGAAACCCTAGAGGCTGATTGCACCAACACGTACATATGATATAGAGAATGACACAAATTGTTACTCTTTATAAATGAAATATGCACAAAATAAAGTTACCAACAACTTAGTGATCACAATTTGGCGTAGGTTGTTGGTTGTCAATGAAGCACAGACAAATGAAGCTTGATCGCAGAGCAGAACCATGGATTTAAAGCTTTGAATAAGAGGAATGAATATATCACATCGAATCCCGAGGCTTCTTTTATAGGCTTCATCTGTTTGATTAGAAACCGAATAGTTGGCTGAAACCTTTCAATCATTGAAACCACTATCAAGCGACATGTCCCACTTCTTTCCTTGATTTCTTCAATCTAAGCTGATTGATCCCGTGAAATCTGCTTTTCCGATCGACTGAACCTTGTTCAGGAGCCTAGACCACAGGGGTTTTCTTTACTATTCCATCCGATCATCTCTGTTCTACCCTTTCCATGTGTGTTTGGTTGACTGATCATCAATCGACTGAACCTCTATTTCCTTTTTGAACTTGATTGCAATTTGGCTATGATTATCTGTTAAAATCAGTCGACCGAATCACCCCGTTTGATCTAATGAACCCCTCGATCAATCCAAACTTTACTTTCTACAAAAATAAAGTTAGCACAACAAGAATACCAATAATAGACCTATAAATTAGAGTTAGAAATATATGATTATGTATAAATCAACCTAACAGTTAGTCTAATCTCGACTTATAACCTCCGTTGATTTGTTCAGTCAAATCAATACCTAAGATTATCTCCATAATGAGGACTTGTCCTTACCGTTCTTCTTTTTATATAAACCACTCCACTCTAGAAGTTTATCTCAACTTATTGTTGGCCTATACTCAGCATCCAATCACTTAACCTCGTGACTTTCATCTAACTATATATCCTGTTCTTGCTAACCGATCGAGTCTATCTTGCTAGACATCTCGTCTATTGACCATCTAGATTTCCATGTCTGGTGTCCTTGATCTGCCGAACCTTCCACTACCTAGTATTCTGTTATGTTGACCTATTAAGACTTTCCATGTTGAGCTACATACACACTTGATAAATCCATTAGATCACAACATAACTTAATTTTAAACCTTTGCCAACATCATAACATAGATTCGATTCTGGTGCTCCTTGCACCAACAACGAGGACTAAACATATTGATGTGTGGTTTCATAATATCAGGAAGCTGATTTCTTCCAAGAAAATACTACTTAAGGGGTGGATACTTGTCAAGGTGAAGATTATTGAAGATAATGTGTATTGTTGTGTCAGCCGCTGTGGGCACGGGCATAATCATGCTAGGATGCACAATTCGACTGTGCTAAGTTCTGAGAGGATTGACACAACCGTGTCCGTAGCTGAGAAGATTGGCATGACAGTGTTCGTAGCTTAGAGGATTGGCATGACCGTGCCACCAGACACGGCCTGACTATGTCCGGATATAAGAGAACAGGCATGCCCATGGCACTACGTGCCCAGGGGCACGACCTAAACGTTCCTCGTGTTGGAGGCGTCGAATTGAGTGGAATTTTAGGTTTACTTGGTATTTTTGGTCCAAAATATCATATATGACTTGAGTTGTATAAATGGAATCACTATGCATCTGTAGAGAGGTTAATTAGAAAACTGAACATGCCACCATATGAGAGGGTATTTTTCCTGACTTCATTGGAAATCAACCCTTTCTTGATTTGGCAAATCTGCCATATGGTACTAACTCAGTCATGTCCTGGGGCAAAAAAAAAAATACAAATTCATAAGGGCTTAGACCCAAAGTAGACAATATCATATCATTATGGAGATATATATATTCTTTTGATCCTAACAAGTGGTATCAGAGTCATAGTCCAAATCGAGTTATGTTAGTAAAATAGTACCTTGAACGAAGAAGGTAGGGGCTCTTAGAGAAGTGAACTCTAAGTGAAGAGTCCAAGTACGTAGGTCAAAAGTGACCAGATGCTTGACGAAAATCCTGAAGGAGTGAACTTTAGGTGTTAAAAGTTCAAGCATGTCAAGGATGACTGGATGTTTGACTGCCTGGATGCTTGAGAGGATGCCCAGAGCAAATCAATAGTGATTGGATACTTAAGGGAAGACCCGGAGTAGATCAAAGGTGATCGGGTAGTTGAGGAGACCCAAACCATAAGAATAATGGTGATCATTCATTTGAGAGAAAAATGGTTGAGAATACAAATAAAGTCTCATATTAGAAATATATGGAAAAATTATGGGTTTATAAGATAAAAAATAGATACCATTGGTATAAGACATTTGGGTAAAGCTAAAAAATAAATTAATAAAAACTTAGGCTTAAGTTTATAATATCATGCTATAATAGAGATATATAAATTCTTTGATCTAACCGAATTAATTGATATTTTATCAGATTGATTTATTCAAATTTTTTTAAAAAATTTGATCGATTAAGTTAATTTGAAAAAAATTGATTTGTTTGATTTAGATTAAATCGATTCGGTGTATGATTTATTCGATTTTTTTTTTTTGAAATTTAGCCCATTAAGTTATTTAAAAAAAATCGATTGGTTTGATTTAGATTAAATCGATTCCATCGGTCGGGTTCAAAAGCCCTAGGCGTGAACAAAAAGGCCCCTGCAGAAATGTTTTATTTTTTATTTAAAAATAAATATATTTCAACCAAAAAACAATTAATTATTTTTCTGTAAACTTTTCAGAAATTAATTGGAGCAGATTGGGCCCCTGACTGGGCCATTCTAGCCCACAAAACTGGGCATTCACATTGTATTGTGTAATTAGCGAAAATTTTATATTTTACTTCAAAAAATGGCAAAATAAATATTTTTTATTAACTTAATTATATTTTTTAAACTTATAATCTAAAATTCTAATTCCTTTACTACTAGATCACTAAATAACTCTTAGAACCATAACTATTTCTCTAAACTAAAGATCAAACACATTAATTTTATCTATCATTTTCTTTTATATTCATTATTAATTTGTTGTCGGCTCCTCCTTTTCCTCATATTAAATTTCATCATATTCCAATCCAACGATATGGTTCCAGTTGAACTTAACTGTGCAACAGCATGTTCTTTTTTAGCTACTTCTACAAAGGCACCCTTCATTTGTTTGTGTCTCCTCGAGACAATAAGCTTTTTGAGATGTAACTACACTCTTCCTTTTCTTTCTTCCTACCCAACAAATAATTCATTACAAACTATTAACTTATAACGCCAATAGGACAACATATATACATACTACATTGATCTATATAAAATATTTTTCTATAATTTTTTTTTCTTTTCCTTGCGAAGAGGATATATAAAAGGGAGGAGACTCATACGTAAGGAAGACTCGAGAATAAGGAGAAGGGGACTGATCGATCGGAAAGTGGATGGTTGATGAATAAACTAGACGAATGAGTGATATGTGGCGAGGAGGGAGAAAGGCGACGTACCGACGGATCAACGAGGATGAAATAACTTACATATATTTATATTTTGAAGACGTTAATTAAAGAGTTAATACATGGAGTTTGATATAGATGTAAGTGTGTAACCTAGCTAATTGATTTAAGTAGTTTTCTTAATTCTCCATTTCTTCTTTGTTTCAGCTCTTTTGTCTTTTGATGATGATGAGGTGTGAGGGCGATGGGAGCTGTCCATGTCCAAAAAGTGGCTTTGTGTGGTGATTAAGAAGAATTTGAGGTGCAAGATGCCAAATAAGAGAACATAAGAGGAACAGTTTGTGTGTACCTTGCCATTATTCGCATATACTTGGAGTTATTTGTAATGTTGGCTTCTTCTATTTGGATAACGAGCATGTGTAAACAAAGGAATATATTATCATTTTTTTATCTTTCAAGAATAACATTAATTAATTAATTAATTAATGTTTGTTTTTTGTTGAAGGTTTCGCTCAAGCCATCATCAATAATATTAACTTAATTAGTTTCATCAAGCTTGCTTTGAATGTGTTATCATTGGTACATTAATTAACTCAATTAAGTTCCCCTCATGTAGGCCATCTTAGAATACATTACACTAGGAACTTTATGCACATACGAGTGCCATGACATTAATTTACCTTAAATTATTTACTAAACATATCAAAATTATCTAGTCAATTAATTACGCCATCGATCGATCTTGTGAGTTTCGTTACACCAACAAAGATAAGGAGACACACAATGTCCTTATGTGTACTCGACCCATGAGTTGTTTCATGGAATCAACTAAAATGTTTTCTTTTCCTCCCCCTCCCCAATTATTTTGTCCTCCTAGGGGGTCCATTATCACTACAAGTTGGCATGTTCGGGTCTACTATTTAGCACGTCGAGATGACAAAATGCACTTAACCTCCCCGATCCGATCCTCATCCTTACGACGATTTTACTATCACCATAGGTTGATCACAAAGAATAAATGCAGAAGGAATAAGATGATGTAGAAAAGGCCAAGAGGACATGAAATAAGGGGTTTCAAAATTTTGTTGTTGGAACATTCTCCATCTCAATCACTTACCTCCCAAACTAGTTGATCACCCTAACTCATTTACTTCCAAATTCATAGTGCATGGGTGGGACCTTCTTGGCGCTCGAGAATACAAGCATATAATTTTGGTTGTGAAATGTGAAGTGTACTAAGGCTACCAAATTAAATTTTACATTTTTACTCAATGCAACGACATCGACTTTACTAACTTTAGAAAAAGTATATATCATCGGCTCGGAAGGGAGAGCACAAGGTAAGTTGTCGCCTAAAGAGTACACCTCGATCCATGCTTACTACACTAGTTGAGCTTTAACCTAGTTGATCATAGGTTCATCCATCGAGTACCTAACTAGAAGCCTATTTATTATATCATCGTCGCATGCTAGTTTAGTTACTATGACTAATCAAGATAGATACCAATGACAGAAGAAATTTGTACAAAATCATCATATCAGATCTAGAGGCATCATAGAAAAGTATAAGCACAAAATCTAATAGCAAAACTATTTAGATTGGATGCTATCTATGTAGATATCCAAGTCCGCCACATCAGCATGTATATATGTTCTTAGATTTGTCTCTCCCTTTGGCTTGTCTTGCAAAAGTTGGAGCTTTGCTCGCATCCAATAGTGAATTGAGGGAATAAGAGAATATATCTTCAAGAACATGGTCCAAGGAAGAAACCCAAACCCTAACTCGGCGATGAGCAAGCAATCGAAAACTTAGATTCCTCCGGTGTGTCTTGACATTGGAAATTACAAGTACAATCATAACTCAAGGTTGGAGAATATTGGGCATGAGAAAATTGCACTCACTTAATTAATGTTATATATAATTATACACTGAAATGAATGCTCAGTAAAAAATTTGATTGTTAATCGATGGCACGTCTGACGTCTGATCTCCATCTAACGGGTTCACCGTGCCCCTCAGGGTATAGTTTGGTTCGGGACAGCGGTCGGAAACCGCCGATGGTGTCCGATTGACAATCGGGCATTTAACGTGTCACCGATTAACGATCAAATTTTTCACTATAGTATTCACTTTCACTGTGCGTATCATAACCCTTTTAACTACAATGCATATATATATATATATATATATATATATATATGTCCTCCTTTCGTCTAAAAAGAAAGCAAAGTATTCTTTAATTAAAGCTTGCATACCTTCACCTTGAGACATTGAGTAAGCCAAGAAAGACAAACTAGCTAGATTCATTGCAAGAGTGAATTTTAGATTTGATACCGAAATTAAATAAAATCCTAAATGAATAATTAATTTATGTTATAAGTCATACTAAAAATAATCAGAAAATCTAAAAAATTAATCATATAAAATTGTTTCCTTAATTAAACTCTAATAACCAACGTGGAAGGTGGATTGGTCCTTGGAGACAAAAGTTTAAGCTGTTCCATGTACTTTAATTAGGAAGCGCATGCCAAAGGGTTGGCTTAAGTAAGCCTTTAATGTTTCATTAATTACTTACACATGGATAGATACTTTAATTAAATGATTAAAGATTAGAGATCATTAAAGTCACCGCCAATGTTAACCAATGAGGAGTCCCGTCATTAGTTAATTAATTAAGGATTCATGGGAGTTATCATTATGCGTACCGTGCGAAATGTCTAATGAAGAAATAATCTTCTTCTTTTTTTCTCTTTTCGAATAAAAAAATGTATATTTGGTTAAAAAGATTTATATTTAAAATTTGATTTTCTGGAAAAAAATATTTATATTTTTGCGACAAAAAAAAAGGGGGAAATCACGTGTATTGCATACACAGTGATGGTAGTGATCATGAAATTATGTCATTTTGTTTCTTTGCCACCGTGTCTTTCTATTTGTCACCACTGCGTGGGCTCCACCTCCCTAATTTGGCATCGGTTCAGTTTTTTCAAATTTAAGGATTTAATTGGTTTGCGGTTCGCTAATCCAACCGGGCGAGCCATGCCAGTAGCAGCAGACGAGATGTCCCAGAAGATTCCTATCTCGCCTGTCCTGTACTCATCAGTAACGACCGATGAGTCGTTCGATCGTTGATCGGACACCATCGACGATTTTTAATCGTTGTACCGAATCAAATGATATCCTGGAAAAATAGTGAACCGATCGGAATCGCTTGCAATCTCCTTAGATTCGACGGTAAATTCGACGAGATCGCAATTGCGACGATCCCAACGAGTTCACCGTACCTCCAAGATATAATTTTATTCGGGGCCATTGGCGGCCGGAGACTACCAATGATAATCGATCGGCGATCGGATGACTCCTTGATTATCGCTGGGAGTAGAACAGACGGGACAGGAGACAAAGTGGAAGAGAGGATCTGCCCTATCCAATAGCCTATACAACGTGGATGGCCCCACTAGTCATGTATCACCTCCTCTCTTGCAAGTATAAATACGAGCGCACACCCACAGCTACCAATGAAGGCATCGACTCCGCCAATATAAACCATGTTAAGCCCTCCACTGCCCGCCCTTCCGCCGCCACCCGGCGGCGTCGCCGCCGCTCTACCATCCTCGAACGCCGCCAAGAAAAAGCGACGGCCGGCCGGCACTCCTGGTACCAACATAATGAATCGATCATGCTCAGTTTGGGAGATTTTAGTTGATTAATTAATTAATTGCTGAGATTAATCGATCGAATTATATTTTTTTAATGAAAAAAATAAGTAGATCCTGAAGCAGAGGTGGTGTCGCTGTCGCCGAGGACGCTGATGGAGTCGGATCGGTACGTGTGCGAGATCTGCAAGCAGGGGTTTCAGCGGGACCAGAACCTGCAGATGCACCGGCGCCGGCACAAGGTGCCATGGAAGCTGGTGCGGCGGCCGGAAGGAGGAGAAGGAGGAGGAGGAGGCGGCGGCGGCGGCTCGTCGGCGACGGGGAGGAAGCGGGTGTTCGTGTGTCCGGAGCCGAGCTGCCTGCACCACGATCCGCGGCACGCGCTGGGGGATCTAGTCGGAATCAAGAAGCACTTCCGGCGAAAGCACAGCGGGAGGAGGGAGTGGGCCTGCGCCCGCTGCGCCAAGGCCTACGCAGTCCTCTCCGACTTCAAGGCTCACCTCAAGATCTGCGGCACCCGCGGCCACGCCTGCGACTGCGGCCGCGTCTTCTCCAGGTGATGAGATTTACTCAAATATAATTACAATTAATCCTTAATTAATAGCTAAATATAGAAGTTTCACTAATTCTGATCCCTAGACTCATGAATTGATCTAAGATGTTGTCATCGTGAGATTTGGGATCAAATTCTAGCAAAGTTAGATTGTTTTTGCTTGTATGCTAGCACTATCCAAACTAATAACTCTATTTACCTTCTATATGAAAGTTAGAACGAATGAATCATTTTTGCCACCGTTGATCCCATAATTAATAACGATTCGAATTCTCTTCTTCTACTTTGATGAATTTATAGTGATCTTAATTGCCGCAGAGTGGAGAGCTTCATCGAGCACCAAAACCTGTGTGCCGCCGGACGAGCTCAGACCGAAAGTAGACTGCCGCCGGCGCCGGTACTCATCTCTTCCGCAACCTCCAGCACCGATACCTCCGCCGCCGGCAGTTATGGGTGCATCGAGCTCCTGCAGCTCATGCCTCCTTCCACCTCAGGCTTCACTCGCCCCAAGGCCCCGCCGTCCCCTGCAACGCCAGCGGAGAAAACAGAGGAATGCTCCAAGGCCATTCTACTACAGCTCTCCCTCGGCCCCGCTCCGTCGGCCGTCAAGAGCGGTACGGCAGTGGAGCAGGAAGCGGATCAGGTCGAAGAGGCGCGGAAACAGGCGCGGAGGCAGATGGAGGTGGCGGAGTGGGAGCTGGAACGGGCGCGGAGGATCCGGCAACAAGCGGAGGCGGAGCTCGGCCGGGCGCGCGCCGCCCGGAACTGCGCCGTCAAGCAGGTCAACGCGACTCTGCTTCAGATCACCTGCTGCACGTGCAAGCAGCAGTGCTTCATGGCAACGGCGGCGGCGCCGGCGGAGAACTCGTTCATGGTGTCGTCGTCGGTGACCGAGGGCGAAGAGGAGATCCAGCCACCGAATAATTATAAAGATAATAATGGACAATTAGGAGATAATTAATTGTGTCTAAATCATAGCTTAAGCTTTTAATTACGACCGAGGGTGGTCACTGGTCTGTGTGTATTTGTTTGATGCATGTAAATATATTATAATTCATTAAATTGTTGTTCGATTCTTATATATTTTCATTTTTCGTTCTCGAATTAAATCCCTTTTAAAAAAAACTAAACTAATTAGTTATTTATTAGTTAATAATACTGTTTAATAATTGAAATATATAAATGTACTGGTGTTACTCCTGTAATAATTATTTCATATACTTATTCGATCAATTAATTAAGAAAAAGTAATATCAACAAGAGCACATGTTGTCCACAAACTTGTGAATTAATAACTAATACCCTACTTAATCACTCTCTAACGAGTAATTTGTAGGTAATCTCCCCATTAATCTGGAGACAATATATCATGGTCAATTTGTTCTTTTTTCCCCACTGTTCCGGATTGAAATGCATAACTATTATGGGATAGATTTAATTATCACATTAGACAAGGGTTGAATCATGTTAAAAACCATAGATGTATCTTCCATAGTGAGAATCATCCATATTTACTTGATTTATTTCTCTTATTGTTTAATAAGAGAAATAAGAGACCATTCACTTATTGTTTAATGGTCTTATTAGGTCTAAAGTGCACAATTGTTTAGAAAGTGATAGTTTTATTATAATAAGATAAGAGATAAATTTTTGATAGACACCTATACTTTGACAAAAAATTTCCCACTCTTTAGCCATCTTTATTACAATAAGATAAGAGATAAATTTCTAATGGGTACATGTCCTCTTAAAAAACTTTTCTCACTTTTTAATCACTTGTCAGGTGTTTATAAATTGATTTTGTGATTTATTTCTTTCTATATAATCCATTTAGAGTGAACATAATCATCTTTTATTATAATAATTTTATTAGATACTGAAATACTGGTGTAATAGTTAAACTCTTCGATGTATAATTAAGAGATTTAAGGTTTCAATAAGGGATTTTCTCATTAGGAAAGTTCGAGTAGTTTTTCTTTTCTTTTTTTTTGTGAAATTTCAATTTATTTCCTGATTTCTCATATTTTTTTTTTGAATTTCTAAATCATTATTTATTTATTTTTCAGAAGGAAGGTTAGACAATAGAAGAATTTAAATTTTAATTCCATTTATTTTGAACAATTTCTAATGAATGCTTTTAAAATCAAATATCACTTAGGTTTTTTTCCCCTATTTTCAAAATTTTCAAGGAGCATAATTTTTATTATTTTATTTGGTAATTGCGAAAGTGCAAATTCAATTACACGATCCATGCTCTAATTATTAGTAAAAAATGTTTGTTTGCGTAATCATGAAAATAGGAAAACTCCTAAATTTTCACAAATAACAACATTGGTAATAATTTTTGTTTTATTTTGAGACCTAAAATCAATAAATTAGTTCCGAAAAAAATTAGCAGCGATATAAAGTTAGAGGGTGTTTTAGAAAAAGGATTTGTTCAAAATATATTGGGCCGACTGATTAGACCGGCCCAACCCACATGCATTTACATGAGATATAAAAAAATAAAAAATAAAATCCCCACAATATCCCCCGAAAGGGACTCTTCCGAGGAATGAGTCGCATAAAGAATTGACGCAGGTCAAGTCAACGAGTCCAGTTTATGGGGAACGCCTTTACGTTATAAATTTTCAATTTTAGTCCCTTATTTATGTCTTTTCCTAACTCACTTCTATCATTTCTTTTTCTCCATAGAAACTATTATTCTGAGAACCGAGGTTATAAATTTAGTATTCAGATTTTAAAAAAATTATCCCGTTCAATAATATTTATGATCAAAGATTGTGTGATGGAGTTGAAAAGCCCGTAACGGACACGAGGATAAAGAAGCTGTGTGACACACATGACGAGTCTGACCTACTCTTCTTCCAAGCCTCCTAGACTCCCCTCGGGATACATACCCTGGAAGAGCAAGTCGAGAAACTCCCTCCCGGGATCACCTCGGGAAGTCGGGACCCAAGACTGCCTCGGGGGAGCAGACCGCTCGTAGGTCACCCAGGCCAGAAGACCCTGAGGTCACCTCGGGGAAGTGAAGTCCAAGTCACCTTCGACCTAGAATAACGGACCCCCTATTTGCGGCTCCATGGATAAGGATCGTCAATAATTACGGGAGGGTCATGACCCGTAATCCACGGCCATTATCACCCTCATCCTTACAACATATCAGGTTTAATGACTACGATGGCCGTTACAAAGACGATCCTGTAACCGAAGAGGGGGGAACGTGGCGAAGAGCGTAGAGACACGTACGACTACTGCCGCAGGTATAAAATATACTCCAACCACTCCGGTAAAGGGGGTTAAGCATTCTCTAGAACCCATACTTTCTTTTCTGTCTTACACCTTTTTCCCTCAAGGTACTGACTTGAACGTCGGAGTGGACTCCGCCAGACAACCTCTGGCGTGTTCCCCTAACGCTCGTGTTAATCTCGCAGGGCGCAGAGTTCCTCCCCTCCTGTCAGCTTTAACGTGGGCAGAACCTCGGTGACTGGCCATTGTCGTCGACTCCTTCCGGAATAAATTTGGCGCCGTCTGTGGAATCTAGCAAAGCACCTGAAGGAGCACCGATGTCAAAACCAGTGGAAGAGCCAGTGACACGGACAAAGGAGGACTTGGATCTCCGTGAAGTCTCGCCAGAGGACCTCGCCCACCTGCGAGATGATGAAGGACCCAAGGAGGAAAGGAGAGAGGTTGAGAGTGAGGAAGTACAAATTCACACTCAACATGGAGGGGGAGTTACGCACATCGCCTTCGACTTCATGTCGAATTAAGAAGTCATCTCGTAGACTGTCTGCGTAGCCACAAATGCATTTTCGCTTGGGCCGCTGAAGAAATCAAAGGGGTCCCACCGGCGTTGGCCATGCACCACCTACATGTTATGCCGGGAGCCCGTCCTGTGAAGCAGAAACGGAGGCACTTTGCCCCTGACCAAGATAAGGCTATTCGAGACGAGGTTCAAAAGTTACTAAAAGTCGGACACATCATAAAAGTGCAATTCTCGCCTGGTTGGCTAACGTGGTCCTTGTTCCTAAGCCAGGAGGCAAATGACGGGTCTGCATTGACTTCCGCGACTTGAGCAAAGTCTGTCCCAAAGACTGTTACCCTCTGCCTTGGATAGACCAATTGTGGACTCCACAGTCGATTGTGAGTTCATCTAAATGTTGGACGCTCAATCTCGAGGACCGAGAGAAAGTTAGTTTTGTGACGGTCGACGGCACATCTTGTTACAACGTCGTGCCTTTCGGCTTACTCAATGTTGATGCTACGTACCAGCGGATGATGGACAAAGTCTTCAGGCACCAAATCGGGAGAAACATCAAGGTGTATGTAGACGATATCCTAGTAATGACTGATAAAGGAGGCGACATGAAAGCCGACCTGGAAGAAACCTTCGCCACCCTGAGGTCCAATAGGCTAAAATTAAACCCGGCTAAGTGTTTGTTCGGGGTAAAAAAACGGCAGGTTCCTGGGGTACATGGTGACAGAGAGAGGGATCGAAGCCAACGCAGAAAAGGTAAAAGCTATTCTGGATATGCCGCCTCCTCGCAACTTCAAGGAGGTACAGCGACTGAATGGAAGAATCACGGCATTATCCAGATTCATTTCCAAGTCCACGGACAAGACCCTCCCATTCTTCATGATTTTAAGAAAGACCACCAAGTTCAGTGGGACGACCAGTGTGAGACAGCCTTTGTAGACTTGAAGACTTATCTCGTCACCCTCCCCATTCTCTACAAACCTGTGGAAGGGGAGACCTTGTTTGTCTACCTATCGGCAGCAGATCAAGCGGTAGGGTCGCCGCTCGTTCGAGAAAAAGATCGGGTGCAATATCCCATTTATTTCTTCAGACACCTTTTAAAGGACGACGAAACGCGATATACGACGATGGAGAAACTGGCCTATGCCCTGGTCCTAATGGCCCGACGATTAAGGTCATACTTCTTAGCACACCCCATTGCAGTACTCACCAACAGCCCGCTCGCACAAGTCCTCACTAATCCCGAGGCTTCGGGCAGGTTAATCAAATGGACAACCGAGTTAAGCGAATACGACATCGAATATCAGCCTCGTACTGCTATCAAGGCCCAAGCCCTCTCCGACTTCATGCTGGAGACTGTCCCGGGGGTCGAGACTGAAGGGATGTGGAAGATTTATGTGGATGGGTCCTCCAACAACCAACATAGCTGGGTTGGAGTGTAAATGATTTCCCCTCGGGGAGATGCATTACATTTGTCCATTCGACTACACTTAAAAGCTACCAACAACGAAGCTGAGTACGAGGCAATCCTATCTGGCCTGCAAGCAGCTAAGCACATGGGGTCAGTCGGGTCACTGTATATTCGGATTCTTAGTTGGTATCACAGCAAATAAAGGGTGATTTTGAAGTCAGGTGCGAGCGCCTGCAGAAATATATATCCCTTTACGAGCAGCTGAATGCTTCCTTCGGGGAGGTTATTCTACAGAAGATCTCCAGGACTGATAATGTTCGGGCGGATGAGCTAGCCAAACTGGCTAGCTCCATATCCACCTGGCAGATGAATGAATCTAGTTCCACGGAGGGGTCAGTCGCGCAAATTGGAGAGGAAGCTAGAGGCGACGCTCAAACCAACTGGAGGGATCCCTATGTGGCGTTCTTGCTTAATGGTATCGTTCCAAGCAAGGACCAAGAAAGCCGACTATTCCACCGCTGGGCAGTCAGATTCACGCTAGTGGGTGATCAACTGTATAGGAGGGCCTTTGCGCGTCCTCTCCTCAAGTGCATCGGACCAGGGGAGGCTAACTACGTGACGAGAGAGGTACATGAAGGCATCTGTGGGAGTCAGATCGGAGGAAAATCCCTATCCCGGAAGATCCTTTTGGCAGGGTACTTTTGGTCTACCTTACAGGCTGATGCCCTCAAATTCGTGGCTGGGTGCGAAGCCTGTCAAAAATATCAACATGTGACTCACCGTCCGACGGAGCCCTTACGAGTTTTTACAGTGTCCTGCCCTTTTGATCAATGGGGGATGGACATCGTGGGCCCCTTTCCCATTGGGCCCCAGCAGAAGAAATTTCTACTGGTTCTCGTGGATTACTTCTCCAAATGGGTCGAAGCCGAACCTCTGGCCAACATCACGGAGGTGGCAATGATGAAACTCCTATGGAGGGACATTGTCTGCCGATACGACATCCCGCACATGCTGGTGTCAGACAAATGGAAGACAATTCTCTGGACGCAAACTGAAAGAGTGGTGCGAAGGGTTAGGCATTAAGCAGGCCTTTACCTCAGTCGCATACCTGCAGAGCAATGGACAGGCCGAGGTCGTCAATCGAGAAATCCTGCGGGGACTCAAGATAAAGCTAGACCATGTTGGGGGCAGTTGGGTCGAAGAACTCTCCAGCATGCTGTGGTCCTACCGTACTACCCGATGGAAAAATTATCGCAAAGAAGATAACGATCAGGAGCGGCTGATTGATCTGGACCTCATCTCGGAGGTGCGGGACAAAGCAGCAACACGGTTGGAGGCATATCGCAGAAGGATGCAGCAAGCCTATAATCGCTGGGTCAGCGCCCACAGCTTTGAGGTTGGAGACAAAGTCTGGAAAACGATCAAACCGATCGGGAACCCCGGAAAGTTGGAGCCACAGTGGGAAGGACCCTATGTTATCCTCAAAAAGCTCACCGGGGTAGCTATTATTTAGAAGATAATAAAGGCAAGAAGCTGGAAAGGCCCTGGCATGCCAACCATCTCCGCCTTTATTACTCAATAAGGTACTGAGTTGTTTGCCGGGTGTATTCTTTGTTTCCACTGCCTTGCGATACAGTAAATAAAAAAGTGTAATTGAAATATCATGCGGGAAGCGATGAGTTTTCACCGGTGCAAAACCCTACAGTCTCTCAGTGAGTAGGCTTGGACTCGGAGTTGTACATGCCAGGCCAAGAGCTGCAAAACCCTATTGCCTCTCGGCGAGTAGGCTTGACCTCGGTGCTGCACACGCCCGGCCAAGAGCTACAAAACCCTACTGCCTCTCGGTGAGTAGGCTTGACCTCGGTGCTGCACACGCCCGGCCAAGAGCTGCAAAACCCTACTGCCTCTCGGTGAGTAGGCTTAACCTCGGAGCTGTACATGCCCGGCCAAGAGCTACAAAACCCTACTACCTCTCGGTGAGTAGGCTTGGCCTCGGAGATGTACATGCCCGACTAAGAGCTGTAAAACCCTACTGCCTCTCTGTAAGTAGGCTTGGCCTCGGAGTTATACATGCCCGGCCAAGAGCTGTAAAACCCTACTACCTCCGCAGTGAGTAGGCTTGGCCTCAGTGGTGCACATGACCGGCCAAGAGCCGTAAAACCCTACTGCCTCTCGGTGAGTAAGCTTGGCCTTGGAGCTATACATGCCCGACCAAGATCTGTAAAACCCTACTACCTCCGCGGTGAGTAGGCTTGACCTCGGAGCTGTACATGCCAGGTCAAGAGCTGTAAAACCCTACTGCTTCTCGGTGAGTAGGCTTGGCCTCGGTGCTGCACATGCCCAGCCAAGAGCTGTAAAACTCTACTGTCTCTCGGTGAGTAGGCTTGACCTCAGTGCTATACATGCCCGACCAAGAGCTGTAAAACCTTACTACCTCCGCGGTGAGTAGGCTTGACCTCGGAGCTGCACATGCCCTGCCAAGAGTTGCAAAACCCTATTGCCTCTTGGTGAATCGGCTTGGCTCGGAGTTGTACATGTCGGCCAAGAGCTGTAAAATCCTATAGCCTCTCGGAGAGTAGGCTTGGCCTCGGAGCTGTACATGCCCGACCAAGAGCTGTAAAACCTACTACCTCCGTGGTGAGTAGGCATGGCCTCGGTGCTGCACATCCACGGCCAAGAGCTGTAAAACCCTACTGCCTCTCGGTGAGTAGGCTTGGCCTCAGAGCTGTACATTCCCGACCAAGAGCTGCCAAACCCTACTGCCTCTCGGTGACTAGGCTTGGCCTTGGTGCTACACATGCCCGGACAAGAGCCGTAAAATCCTACTGTCTCTCGGTGAGTAAGCTTAGTCTCGGAGCTGCACACGCCTAGCTAAGAGCTGCAAAATCCTACTGCCTCTCGGTGAGTAGGCTTGGCCTCGATGCTGCACATGCCCAACCAAGAGCTGTAAAACCCTACTACCTCCGCGGCGAGTAGGCTTCGCCTCGGAGTTGTACATGCCCGGCTAAGAGCTGTCAAACCCTACTGCCTCTCGGCGAGTAGGCTTGGCCTCGGTGCTGCACAAGCCTGGCCAAGTGTAAAACCTTACTGCCTCTCGGTGAGTAGGCTTGGCCTCGGAGCTGTACATGCCCAGCCAAGAGATGTAAAATCCTACAACCTCTCGGTGAGTAGGCTTGGCCTCGGAGCTGTACATGTCCAGCCAAGAGCTGTCAACCCCTATTGTCTTTCGGTGAGTAGGTTGGCCTCAGTGCTGCACATGCTCGGCCAAGAGCTGCAAAACCCTTTGTCTCTCGGTGAGTAGGCTTGGCCTCGGAGCTGTACATGCCCGGTCAAGAGCTGTAAAACCCTACTACCTCCGCGGTGAGTAGGTTTTGCCTCGATGCTGCACACGCCCGACCAAGAGCCGTAAAACCCTACTGCCTCTCGGTGAGTAGGCTTGGCCTCGGAGCTGTACATGCCCGGCCAAAAACCATACTACCTCCGCGGTGAGTAGGCTTGGCCTCGGTGCTGCACATGCCCGGCCAAGAGCTGTAAAACCCTACTGCCTCTTGATGAGTAGGCTTGGCCTCGATGCTGCACATGCCCAGCCACGAGATGTAAAACCCTACTGTCTCTCGGTGAGTAGGCTTGGCCTCGAAATTGTACATGCTCGGCCAAGAGAGGTAAAACCCTACTACCTCCGCTGTGAGTAGGCTTCGCCTCGGAGCTATACATGCCCAGCCAAGAGCTGTAAATCCCTACTACCTCCGCGGTGAGTAGGCTTGACCTCGATGCTGCACTTGCCCGTCCAAGGGTCGTAAAACCCTACTTCCACTCGGTGAGTAGGCTTGGCCTCGGAGCTGTTCATGCCCGACCAAGAGCTGTAAAACCCTACTGCCTCTTGGTGAGTAGGCTTGGTCTCGGTGCTGCACATGCCCAGCCAAGAGCTGCAAAAGCCTACTGTCTTTCAGTGAGTAGGCTTGGCCTCGGAGCTGTACATACCCGACCAAGAGCTGTAAAACCCTTCTACCTCCGCGGTGAGTAGGCTTGGCTTCGTTGCCCCACATGCCTGGCCAAGAGCCGTAAAACCTTACTGCCTCTCGGTGAGTAGGCTTGGCCTAGGAGCTGTACATGCCCGGCCAAGAGCTGCAAAATCCTATTGCCTCTCGATGAGTAGGCTTGGCTTCGGAGTTGTACATGCCCCGCCAAGAGATGTAAAACCCTACTGTCTCTCATTGAGTAGGCTTGGCCTCAGAGCTGTACATGCCCGGCCAAGTGCTGCTAAACCCTACTGCCTATCGGTGAGTAGGCTTGGCCTCGGTGCTACACATGCCCGGCCATGAGCTGCAAAACTCTACTTTCTCTCGGTGAGTAGGCTTGGCCTCGGAGCTGTTGATGCCCGGCCAAGAGCTGTAAAACCCTACTACCTCTGCGGTGAGTTGACTTGGCCTTCTTGCTGCACACGCCCGGCCAAGAGCCGTAAAACTCTACTGTCCCTCGGTGAGTAGGCTTGGCCTCAGAGCTGTATATGCCCCGCCAAGAGCTGTAAAACCCTACTACCTCCGCGGTGAGTATGCTAGGCCTCGGTGCTGCACATGCCCGACCAGGAGCTGTAAAACCCTACTGCCTCTTGGTGAGCACGCTTGGCCTCGGAGTTGTGCATGCCCGGCCAAGAGCTATAAAACCCTACTACCTCCGCGGTGAGTAGGCTTGGCCTCGGAGCTGTACATGCCCGACCAAGAGCTGTAAAACCCTACTGCCTCTCGGTGAGTAGGCTTGGCCTCGGTGCTGCACATGTCCGGCCAAGAGCTGTGAAACCCTACTGCCTCGGGGTGAGTAGGCTTGGCCTCGGAGCTGTACATTCCCGGCCAAGAGCTGTAAAACCTGACAACCTCTCGGTGAGTAGGCTTGGTCTCGGAGTTGTACATGTCCGGCCAGGATCTGCAAAACCCTACTGCCTCTCGATGAGTAGGCTTGGCCTCGGAGCTGTACATGCCCGACCAAGAGCTGCCAAACCCTACTGCCTCTCGGTGAGTAGGCTTCGCCTCGGTGCTACACATGCCCGACCAAGAGCTATAAACTGTAAAGCCCTACTGCCTCTCGGTGAATAATTTTGGCCTTAGAGCTGTACATGTCCGGCCAAGATCTGTAAAATCCTACTACCTTCGCAGTGAGTAGGTTTGGCCTCGATGTTGCACATGTCCGGCCAAGAGCTGTAAAACCCTACTACCTCTCACATAGATGGCATCGAGATTCTAGTCGTCATTGGTGGAAGGCAGTAATATTGTTGAGCTGAAACTCCAATGTGATTTTGTGAAGAAGTGACTTGCCAATCTAGGCCGCCAAAGGAAGGCGGCTTGGGAGACAGGCTGACAGAGCGAAAAAATCGATCGATAAAAAAAAAGAGTAACTTTTCGTCACTCACCATTCACCAAGTGCACGCAGCCTGCAGCCAAGTTCTTCTACAGCGACGAATGAGCGAGTGGCGGCTGGGAGCGACGACTCGGAGCAGAGAAGACGGCGACTGGGTGCAGAGAAGAGAAGAGTTGAAGACAGCTGGGAGCGTCGACTGGGAGCAGAGAAGAGAAGAGTTGAAGTCTTGAAGACGGCTGGGAGCGGCCAGCGGCGACTGGGAGCACCGGAGCAGAGAAGAGTCGAAGAGATTAGAGAATCGCAATGGTGGGAGCCATGGGACTTGGGAGGCGGCGAGTGAGATGATTAGGGTTTCACAAACGAACAAACCTTTAATATTAATATTATTGAAATTATTTTAATAATTATTAATATTTTATTATTCTTAAATATATCGGGGCGGGTTCGGGGATGGGGATAGCATCCCCACATCCGCCCCAATCTGTTTCGGGGATTTTTAAAAATCCCCGAATCCGAATCCAAACCCGATAGTACCTCCCCAAACCCGCCCCGTTTCAGATTTTCCCCGCGGATATCCAAATCCGCGGGGAAAATTGTCATCCCTATTGTAAATCCCTACTGCCTCTCAGTGAATAGTCTTGGCCTCGGAGCTGTATATGTCCGGTCAAGAGCTGTAAAACCCTACTACCTCCGCGGTGAGCAGGCTTGGCCTCGGTGTTGCACATGCCCGGCCAAGAGCTGTAAAACCCTACTACCTCTCAGCGAATAGGCTTGGCCTCGGAGCTGTACATGCCCGGCCAAGCGCTGCCAAACCCTACTACCTCTCGGTGAGTAGGCTTGGCCTCAGTGCTACACATGCCCGACCTAGAGCTGTAAAACCCTACTGCCTCTCGGTGAGTAGGCTTGGCCTCGGAGCTGTACATGCCCGGCAAGAGCTGTAAAACCCTACTGCCTCCGCGGTGGGTAGGCTTGGCCTTGGTGCAGCACATTCCCACCCAAGAGCTACAAAACCTTACTGCCTCTCGGTGAGAAGGTTGGGCCTAGGTGTTGCGTAGACCCGGCCAGAAACTGATCATTCTAGAGGGAGTAAGAAGTTACTAAAAACATAAAAAGTCTATTAATGTTGGCAGTCAGAGCTGAAACGATTACTACGGGAGAGAATTTGAAAAAGAAGAAAATGCACGTATAAGAAGTGGTCGGGGAGCCCGTGCCCTAAGTCAGAAAGGGTTCTATAGATTCTTCTCTTCAGGAGGAAGGTCGTCCCACACCCATTGGACAGTGGTAGCGCTCAAGTTTGAGCCTGATTTCAGTAGCTCATCCTTCTCCAACTTGCAGATAACACCATGGAAGCCCTGTTTGAGGCGTTTCAATGCCTGCACGACTACAACCTTGGCGTACTCTTCTGTTTCCAGGAACTTAGCCTTGAACCCCGCCTTGGCCTTAGATAGTTGGGTTGTGTGCTCACTCTGCTACTGCTGTAGCTTGGCCTCAGCCTCCCCCTTGGCGGTCTTCAACGTCGCCACCTCATGGAGTAGACAATCCTGAGCCTCCTCCATTTCGTGGAGCTTCTTGGTAGCGGTTGAAGCTTGAGCCTTGGCCTGGGTAACCTTCTCCTGAAGGTCGTCGGCATAAGAGGATGATAGCTCTAGGTCATACTCTTGCATAGTCAGTAGATGTTCTCGTGCCTCGTGCCGAGCCTCCAGGGCTTTCTTTGAAGACTCCAGGAGTTGGATTTGATTGGGCAACTCCGTCGTTTGAGCCTGGCGCTGCTCACACTCCTGGGATAGTTTCTGCAGGTCCTCGGCCAGGGCTTGGCTCTTCTCAGACCCGAGGCATTCCTGGACTTGATAGTCGTGTATAGCATCTTCATATGCTAACTGAGTATTGAGATAGTGCTCGATCATCACCCAGAGTGCTTGGCTAACCTCCGACTGCAGGAGGCCGGCCTCGCGGGCCCGACCCGCCTCTGCCTTGGCTATCGCTACTCATTGAAGGAGGTATTCCGTGACCCCCCCCCCCCCCCCCCCGGAGCACAACAGACGGCTCGTAGCGGCACAATTAGAGGCAACCTGCCATAAAGAATAGAGGTTGTCAATGGAAGATGACAAAATAGAGAGGAAGAACTCAACTGTAATTACCGTCAGTAAAGACTGATGTAACATGCCCAAATATTAGGTTAATCCTGATGACCACCCCAGTTGAACGGGTGGCGGAAGGATTTTCTCAGTGGGGGGTCTTGACTAGCTAGGGGCATCTCTCGAGTTAGGGACATCCTTGTCTGAACTGGAGGCCATCTGCTGACCATCCAAGGGGACTCCCTGTATCCGGATAGTTGGGAGCCCTTGCGGGCCATCTTTTTCGGGGCAGGGACCTTCCGATGAGCATTGGGGGTGTCCTTCGACACCTCCTTACCACGTGGCGCGATAGGAAGGTCGGTCCAGGGGACCATGTCGGGAGTAGTAGCGGTCGCCACTGTAGGCACGAAGGGTTCTTCATGAACCTCGGGAGACCGGGGGGCCACATCCTTGCCGGTAAGGGAATGTAGAAACTCTGAAGATAGGCCTTTCCTAAACCTCTTCAGGGGGCGAGCCTTGTGGATTGTCTGTTTCTGCTGTTTCTTCTCGATAACGGGGGTCTCTTAGGGTGCCACAGAGGAAGGGGGGCAACTTCTTCCTCGGACACCTTGGTGGGAGAGACAGTCGAACCCACGTCTGGGCCCGTTGGCAACTCTGACACTCCAATATCTTGGGGAGACTCCGGGGCTTCCTTATCTTCGGAGGGCCCCAACACTTCCTGGTAGCCCGCAACAGAAGCGCTCACAGGGGCGGTAGAGGCTGAACCAGAAACCAGTGCCTGTTCGTTGGCCTGGTCCCACTTCAGGAGTTGGTTCATCACTCGGGAAAATATGATGTTGATTATGAAATAAAGACTAAACAACATCAGTCAGTATTAACCAGGAAACGTACCAGGCAAAAAAGTAACTTACGAAGATTGGAGCTAAGGCGCGTGACTCTCGGGCTAAGCTCAACCCGATAAAGGAGATCCTCGCATTGCACCAGTTGGAGCCCATGGATCTTCATCCCGGCGAGGATACCTCTAGTCCTTTGATATCCCTCGTCCTGCTGGAAATCACCGAGATCGGGGACCAGGGCTAAACTGGCTGCCCAGTGGATAGGACTAAATAGACGCTTAGGAAGCTGGATATAGAAGAACCGTTCCTTCCACCCCTTGTGGGAAGAAGGAAGACCCCCCAAGAATATATGGTCGGAACGAGCGGTAAAGCTAAATGCCCCCCGGGACTCGACAGGAACAAAGAAGAAATGGAAGAACCGGGGGCTCAGGGGAATGTTGAAAAGTTTAAAGACTACAACAGCTCTGCCCATCTGGGCAAAGACATTCGGGGTCATCTGTTGTATAGGTATACCAAAGTATTTACCCACATTCATGTAAAAGGGTGGGATAGGGAAGCGAAGCCCTAATTCTACCTGCCACAGGAAGAAAGTATAAAATTCCTTACTAGTTGTTATAGGTGGATGACCTGGGGCAGGAACTCTTACCTCCCAGTCTTTTGGGATATTATACTTTTGGCGGGCGGCCTGGAGGAGTTCCAACCTAACCCGGGAAGAGATGGTATCGTATCATTTTGTATGGAATCCTAACTCTTTCAGGGAGAGCTCGTCGTCGCCTAGGGTTTTTTTTTCTTCCCCATCGGACTCATGGAAATTGGGGAGGAAAAAACAGAAGGAGACTTACCTTTGCAAAAAGGGCGTAGTGGCAAGAAGAATAACTAGAGAAGGAATACACTTGAAGATAGATAGGGCAAGGAGATGGAAGGGCGCCGATTGCACCCGCTTTTATAGGGAGAAGCTGCGCCGCTATAAGTAATGAGGGGGTGGCACGCCAATGGCGCTGATTGGTCCTCTCGAGGAGCCGCTAGCTCTTATTGCTGTCGCTTCATATGGCCCGCGGTGAGCATCGGTAAGAGTTCACCACACCAAGGGGGAGGGACAACGTGGCGAGGTTACATTAGTGAGACGACTAAGTTGCCATTGTAAGACCCCAAGTATTTATAAGGGGGCTGAAATAGCCATCAGAGCGCTGCCGCCTAATTTACGGAAATACGGGACATATTCAAAAAACCACCCGGAGGACGGGGTGGCATAGGCTATATCTTAGGGCCCCAAGGGCCGCCAATGAAGTGGTAAAAAAAGGAAGAGATCACCTAGACCCAGCTTCTTCATCACAACACTAGCCCGATCAGTTAGCCATACTTCCTTCGATAAGACTTGAAGGGAGGGACTTGTGATGGAGTTGAATAGCCCGTGGCGGACACGGGGGATGAAGAAGCTACGTGGCATGACACGACGAGTCTGAGCTACTCTTCTTCCAGAGCCCCCCAGACTCCCCTCGGGATACATACCCTGGAAGAGCAAGTCGAGAAACCCCCTCCCGGGATCACCTCGGGAAGTCGGGACCCAAGACTACCTCGGGGGAGCAGACCGCCCGTAGGTCACCCAGACCAGAAGACCCCGAGGTCACCTCGAGGAAGTGGAGCCCAAGCAACCTTCAACTTCGAATAACGAACCCCCTATTTGCGGCTCCATGGATAAAGATCGTCAATAATTACGGGAGGGTCATGACCCGTAATCCACGGTCATTATCACCCTCATCCTTACAACAGATCAGGTTTAATAACTACGATGGTCGTTACAAAGACGATCCTGTAACCGAAGAGGGGGGAACGTGGCGAAGAGCGTAGAGACACGTACGACCACTGTCGCAGGTATAAAAGATACTCCAATCCCTCCGGTAAAGGGGTTAAGCATTCTCTAGAACCCATACTTTCTTTTCTGTCTTACACATTTTTCCCTCAAGGTACTGACTTGAGCGTCGAAGTGGGTTCCGCCGGACAACCTTCGGCGTGTTCCCCTAACGCTCGTGTTGATCTCGCAGGGCACAGAGTTCCTCCCCTCCTGTCAGCTTCAACGTGGGCAGAACCTCGTCGACTCCTTCCGGAACAGGTTATAAATTATATTCTTATTAAACTTATTACTTATAGATAAAATAAAAAGATATAAAAATAATATCAAAATACATTTAAAAATTTTAAAAATTAAGCGATCTCAAATTATGAGCTCAATCATGATGCTCAAATTAAGTTCCGACTAAACTCAATTTAGCTTTTTATAACCCTAATAATAGCAAACACTTTGTAAAGATGGAGGGAGCAAATTGTAGAAAAATAAACTTGTAGGATTGAAATAAAAATTTAAATATTCCTTATTTGGTGTACACCAGATCTGTTTCCTTCCCCCACTCGGCTCTTCCGTGGAGCTGTACTCACCGGGAGGAAGAGGAGCTGCTGCCCGAGCTTCGCCGGAACCCTAGATCTCCGTCCACTGCCCTTAATGGACCCTCGATCTCTAACTTTCTCTTTCCTTATCCCTCTACTCGCGCTCTCGGATCATGTGCCCACCGCCCCCTCACCCTCCCCCGCCTCCTCGCCATCCCCTGCTCCTTCCCCTAGCACCGTATCTCCTGCTCCTCCGGCGTATATGCCTTCCCACTTCCCTCATCCGCCTGCCCGAAATCGAATCGTCCAACCGCCGGTCTCGCCGCGGTTCGCGATTCCCAATCAGCTAAACGTGGGAGAGAAGGTAGGGCTGGCGTTTCTTTCTGTGGTTCTCGTGCTGCAGTTGGCGCTTGGTGGGTTCCTCATCTCCAAGAGACTGCAGTTGAGGAATATGGTCCTAGTGGGTCGGCGGATCGAAACGCCTTCCCCCGCCGGCTCGCCGTGATAATCCGGGACTTTGCTGTTCTGTAGATGTTCAAAGACAGTTTCTCCGTGGCTTTTCTTCTGGAGCGTGGCCAAAAATTTCGCAATTTTGGCGAAACTCCAGGCACCATGGAACTGATCCCGGCTTGGATTCGATAAGGTTGAAGAACGAGTGATCATGTATTGTAGATCGAGAAAATGAGGTAATCCGACTCTTTCGGATACTTTATTCTGTAATATTTCGATGCCTGATTCATATACCATTGCATATACCAGCTGAAAAACTTTTATCAAACCTCAACTTCTTTTCTCATCGCACTTGTTGTTCATCTCCATTTCACCCTGAAAAGATAGCTTTGTTTTGTTCACAGTTGAGTAGCAGTTTCTCAGACGCTCAAAAACAGTCTGTTAGTATCTGATTAAGTGAAAGAATTTGACCACTACTAAGAGATGCAGTTGAGTAATCGCAAAACATTATGTTTGTGCAGCTTTGATTGAGATTGATTGTTCTGTTCTTACAGTCCAGTGGATACAATCTGTAATCGATTACACAATGAGACCTACATGAAAGGTAGAGAATCAGATGATCTCCAATTTCCATTTGTCAATGACCAATTCGACCTCATAAGGAAGAACCTTTGCTTCATATATCATGTTGGCATCAAGTCAGTAACTGATAGAGTTTATTTTCTTTCCTGGGACACTGATTCTTGTCTGTCTTTTCTCATGGAAGATTTTGCCTTCAAAGTTGACTTGCTTTTGTTCTATAGAACTTAAGGGAATCTAAATTATTATATTAGGGCTTGTTTCTTATAAGAAAATATGAAAAAAAATATTCTTGAGATGAAAATTGAATGAATACGCAAGCATTTTTTTTTATTTTGATTAATAGAATAATATTGTCTCACGGATTGACAAGGTTGATATCTACATAGAGAATTGTTTCAATAGATTTTAGGGCAAGTTTCAACTGATTCTTGCTGGGTGTCTGATCTCTCAATTCAAAAGGTCGTGCTGAGGTAAAATATCTCTTGTATCTGATCCGAGCCGGCGGTATTGAGCCATCTAAAATGAGTTGATAAATAACAATACACGCAACTAGTTGATTAATTTTAATAAATATGATGATTGTTCTTGCGTTGGATAATCCCTAATCGCTTACGCCCTTCGACGCCACATAACTTCCCCGGTGACGATGAAGAACATCAATGTTGCCGCCGTCGATTGCTACTTCCATTGTTTCGCGTATGTAACTTCTTCAGCTGGAGCTTCGCCTGCTCCACCATCGTCGCCAAGACCTAGAACGTTCTTTTGGATTTAGCACGTCCGAATTGGTTCTCCATTTACTCCACGTCGCCGCCGGCCTCTCTCCTATTCAGATCCGTTGTTTCCACCTCTGCTGCGCTGCCACTCGACTCCGACGCATCCTCTGGCCTCCTTCCGAACTCCTCATCAAGCAGCTTTCCGATCACGATTACTTCGAAACCTCATCCTGCGAAGCTGGGGAACGCCTTCCGCACCCCCGAGAAGCAGCTTGGTCTACGCCCTCATCGGAGGGGTATCTTCATGCCCTTGACTTGTTCGCCGCATTGCCTGCGAAGGCCGATCTGAAAAAAAATCTGGAAATCATTAGGAGCTACTTCTTCAGTCAACCGTCTGTTGCTTGCATGCTCCGAATGCATCCTCTGTTCCTCCAAATGAACGATGAGGGATGAACACATGCGCCTCATCTGGACTGTGGGATCGTCTTTAGTTGAGGATGGTGCCGAGGTATGAACTTTCAGCGTGTTTGCAAGACGGCAAGGCAATTGAGAAGGTTTCTGCCGGAGAAAATTGACTTTTGGGAGCTTCTTCCTTTCTCATAGTAAACTCATTCAAAGTATGCAAAGGAGGAGATTCGGATCCTTTCAAATATCTATGCGCTGGTTCTTCAATCGCTGTGTTCCATGAAATGACTTCTATCAGGGTAGATTGATTAATCATCTTTCATGAATTCTGGTAGCAGCTTAGTCTTTCAAAGGTGCTATCTTTCTCTCATTCAATTGGTATACATAATACCTTGTATGCATGACCCAGCGAAATATGTCAAATTTTATGATTGTATGATCATAAGGATCATGGAGCAATAACCTCCTGTTTCTGAGGTCTTATACTGCTAACTACATGCCGTTGGTTGATTTATGAGATGATCCTCAGTCTGCAAATCAATCTGCTGTTATGTTGGTTCCTGGAAATGTGATACATTTTTTCTACTTCCAACAAATACATGTGAAATGATATTGACATACAATGTGTGACCATTATGTAATGATGTTTTCATGTAAAGAAACTTCCTGCTTTGAGGATTAGTACAGGAAATGTAGTACTCGATTGACTGTCATTCTGAACTCTTTTCATTCATGTTTTGCAACATGACGATCTTGTAACATACTTTCATCTCGCATGCTATATGTTGAGGTTTATTGTCTTGTAGCCATTTTTTTCTTTATTGGAAATTGCTTTCAAATGCTTGTGGATAAGTCACGTGCTTGTTAGTTATTAGAAAATGGCTTAGAGAAGTACCTTTTGATGTTCTTGTACATAAAACATAGTTCTCTTTTCTCACTTCTCATCATGTAAGTCGACATTCCACATCTAATTTGTTTAGGTTCGCATGCTTTTGAGATTTATTAAATGCAAACATATGGCTCATTTGTTTCACACCTTACTGCCACTTTGGCTGAGTTTTGTTTTTTTTTTTAATAATTTCTTATTTTGTCTCCCCCATATCCATGCTGCCTTGGTTGTTGATTCACATTTAGCACACAGAAATTGATGTTCTTATTAGAATGTTGAGCTTCCTTTTAGATGGGATACCATAAAGAATATGCAATCAGTGCACATATGCTTTTTTCCGTTCGCAAGATAATGACACATTAGCTAGTGATTACAAATTGAATAGTGACACAATTCTTCCCCCCTTTTGCTTTCTATTTGGTCATTGGCAACCTGTTATTAGAAGTTTAAGTAAAACTTTTTGAGCTAGCACAATTCAGCAACTACTGAATTCAATTTACCTGCTTCAACTAGCCCTTTGTTTGTATTGATATGGAGCCACAGTGGAACTGGAAGGGAAAGCTTAAAGAGCAGTCTTAAATGAGGCGATGGCGACCTATAACAATCTGTGCACTGGATTAGCATGTGCTTTTATATCTTATCTTGCTGGATCGGTTGATTTGGTTTGACTGTTAAACTGGGCTTACTGAAGCCAAAGGTAAAAAAATAAAACTAATTATTCTTTTCTGAGGTTGATTTCCTCATTCATGGACCGCATCTACTTCACCATCATGCACAATTTATTGCAGGACACAATGAGTGTTGCTTTTGTAACAGGTTATTGTGGTAACTCTCCTTTTATCCATTGTGAGGGAGCATATATGCTACCCTTGGAAAACCTAAAACCTATACGTTGCTCAGATCTACCTTGCTCCGCTATTTAGGTGCGTTTTTGTGTCATAAATGTTTTTGTCTTGATCTTGTGTTATGTTCAGTAAATATAATTGTTACTCCTGGTCTGAGATGAAGGATAATTCTCTCAACATCCATAGTTTTTTAAAATATTTGGCGACATACACATGATCATAGATTGTAGCTTCTTGATTCTCCTTTTATGTTATTTAGGTAGTGCATTTATGCAATTTCAACAGTTATATTATACATAACAAAACCAAATTCATACTGTTTGTCATCTTGATTTCATTTTTGAGTTTCTTTCTCTCCTCTTTTGGTGTCTTGCTCTTTTCAGGATCCGAACCTGTGTAGAGATTTAAGAAATCTTAGTTGTAAGTTTTTTTTATTAACCACAGTTTGGAAACATCATTCTTGGTTTGTGTTTTTATATCTAAATAGACTCAAACTCATCACGAACATATTGTTTCATGCTCTGAGACTTCCAATCCAGATTTTTCGCACTGCGAGTAAACTTTTTTACGTGAATACATCCTTCCATGAATACATCCTTTTCGACTCATCTCATTTAAGCTCATTGGATAAAACAACATAAAATATCTTTAATTCCTTCACCAACCTAAGTTGAAGCTCTCCTTCCACTCCTTTTTATGTAAACATGATGAGCAATGAGCATGTGGGTTGTCTCTCCTCATGCCACCAGTACACTCATTTCTGTGGGGTAGGCCCAGATTGGATGGGGAAGGAAGACCTCTCAGAGGCTTTATATCACACACAGGTTTGGAACTGTTGCTGCATGGATTTCTGGTCAACTGTGTTTCATCTACAATTATGGTACAGTGGAGTAAATAACAGGGCAGAGGAAAACCTTGTTGCTGAGGCATCCAAGATTCTGTCCTTGCTTATCTTGGACAATTTGGAAAATTCAGTGTTTATTTAGGAGGATGGTTACTCTCTGGGAGAACCTTGAGGAAACTTGAAGAGTAACACTTGAAATTTCAAATTGTTCTTACCTATGGCTGAGGCTTGCAAGAATCTTCACTTTTTTGAGCCTTTTACTGCCCTTTATAATGGACATTTACTATTTTTTTTTTCCTGAGATTTTTTCCCCCTTTATATTTGACACAATAGATGCCATAAGGTGATATCAACTTGCTGCAACATGTACTGTTAAAAGCGGCCCTTTTAAGCAGTTTAATATTGGAATGTTGGGATAAATATATGATTTTCACAAAGAATTAGAGGTAATATTTAGGAGTAAACATTATATAATTCTGATCTATAAATTAGAATTTCAGGGGTGCCTTTTTGATTAAAAATACTCGACCTTTATCTCGCTCAGTAATCTTTTCCAGTTCTTTTGACTTGCTTGCTTGAAGTATCCACAATTGCTTGCTAATATTTAGATTTTAGATTACATTTGTGATACATTAAAATGATAAGCAAGCAATACAGTAAATCAGCTACAAACACTTTACCTGTTCTTCAAAACTACTAAATTTATGCAAAAAAACAAATCAGAAGTTGCATTCTCAGGACAATGCACCCATGCAAGCACCTAATTCTTTTATCTTATTTGTTTCCTTCTTACAGATTCAGTTGGAAACGAGCAATGAAGTTCGTTGAATTAAGCAATGGCTCTAGAACGCCGGCGACGAGGTGGAAGAGGAGGAAGAGTTGACAGAGTTGAGAATGGTGTTCCAGTAGTGCTTGTTCATTTCTGTCCCCTCTTCCTCCTCCTCTTGGAAGTAGTCATTGTTTCCATAAGAATCGCCGCCGGCACCGCCGCAGTTGGAATTCTTGTCTCCCAGAAGCATTCCGGTGAAGCTTCCGCCGACTTGTAGTTGGCCCCAGCCGTAAGCCTCTCCAAGCCACGGTGCCTCCCCTCCGGCGGCCGCGTCGGGCACCTCCAAGCCTGCGAGGTTATCCATCCTACTGGCTCCTTGGTAGTCGCCGTCGACGAGCCCTCCGCCGGCCCCCGCCGCCGCCATCAGTAGGCGACCTTCCGCGAAGCTCAGCGTGGAGGTGGGCGACTCAAGGTCGGACCTTCGACCTCGCCAAGCGGGGAGCACGCCGAGGCAGCCCGGCGGCGACGCGGACGACGAGGGCAGCGACGACCCCATTTGGTGCTGCAGAGCGGCGACCGTGCGGAGCTTGGACTCCCGCACGAGGCGTGCCTCCGCCTCCAGGCGTGCGCTCTCCCACTGCGCCATGTGGCTGAGGTTGGCGGCGCTCCGTGAGCGGCCGCCGCCGCCAGCTGCAACAGAGCTGAGGGCGTCGCGATTCGCCTTGTGCGTGCAGGGGTCGATGCCCATCTTCGCCAGCCGCTTCTTCAGGTGCGTGTTCCAGTAGTTCTTGATCTCGTTATCTGTTCTCTTCGGCAAGTGCGTCGCAATCGCCGACCACCTGCAACAAGCAAACTTCCAAAAACATCATGCTCCGCTCCCTTCCCTTCTAAATGCTAAGAAACAATATCAAATCCTTTTCCAAATCTCGACACAATGCAGCATTTCTAGAGGAGATCCAACCTGTTCCCGAGGAGAGCATGAAGCTGGATGATGGTCTGCTCCTCCTGCACACTAAAGTCCCCTCTTTTGATGTCTGGCCTCAAGTAGTTGGTCCACCTCAACCTGCAACTCTTCCCACACCTCTGGAGCCCTGCAAAACCACCACAATTCGCACTTCACCATCCCTTACCATTTCTCATGTTCAATTCAGGCGAGGATCGGCGCTAGCTCACCAGCTCTCGCGGGCAAAGCTCTCCAGCTCCCGTGCCCGTGCTTCTCGACGTAGGCCAGTAGCTTCTGGTCCTCCTCCGGCGTCCATGGCCCCTTCTTCAGCCCCACCTTCTCACAGCACGGCGACCGGCCCATCGCAATTCACAAGCAAATGCCTATTGCTTAAGCTCTCATGGCCATCAACCAGTCCATCTCAGTGTGCTACAGCGATAGCCAAGATGGTGCCTTTATTGCAGTGGCAATCGAGAGAGAAGAGAGAGAGAAAGAGAGACTAAGCAAGAGCTGATTGCTGAGCATGGAAGGAGGTTTACCATACAGAAATGGCATTGAAATAAATAAGTCTTTGGTGGTCCGAGGGGCACATAACATTGATCCTTGACAGCCTCACCGTTGCCCCCCTCTCTATCTCTCTGCTCCTTTAACTGCTGTTTGAATTTCTTGATTTTTCATCCATGGAGGTGGAGTTCTGGCAGAGATGAGCGTCAGATTGGGAATGCAAGGACTCTTGTCTTGATGAACTTGTGCCTCGGTGAGGCCTGCCATTCCTCTTCTGCATCCAAATTCAACAGATATTTGAGGAGCATAAGATTTTGGCTGAGTATTAATACTCCTTTTTAAGACCTCACAATGCTCAAGATTAATACTCCTTTTTAAAGTTATCTTCATGACTTAAAAATAATCTTACTTTATTTTTTAAAATAGATTTTAGTCTTATGAATTTAATAATACATTTTTTTAAAAAACTTTTGACCCTTAACAAATTAAAAAGAAAAATCCTCTTGGAACCTAAGGATTTTCAATAAACTTATTATTAATATGTAATATATATTTAAAATGAAGATTAAAACTAGTTAAAAATTAAATATACATCCAATGAAGCTTTTTATTTATTTATTTATTTAGATTTTTTGGTTGAGTGCATAAAAACGAAGATTTTTTTTTAAAAAAAATACTAAATGATAAAATAAAATGCAGTCTGTCTGCTGCAAACCCGTCTCCTCCCTACTCGCCACCGCCCCAATCCGATCCCCCACTGACGGCGCCACTCGAATTAGCAGTGCCTCCTGGAGGCTTCCCTCGCCGCGTATTGCTCCTCCGCAATCCCTCTCGCCTCCTTTGGCAGTGTTTTGCCCATGCTGCCGGCCAGTGACCAAGAGGCGTCTCCTCTTGGGAGCTTCGACCGTGGCGCTTCCCCTTCTTCCTACCTCCCCCGCAGGCGCCAGATCCCCTTCCGATCCGGACGTGAGTGGTCAAATCTTTAATACCGCTGTCCTCAGACTGTTGTAATCGGTGCCCTCTTTTGTTTCAGGCCACATTGAAGAGGGTTCATCCACCGAGGCCGGATTGGTACGAAGAGTTCTACGCTAACGCGATGGATCAAAGCATGGAAAGCTATGAATCTGAGGTATCACTTGAAACGCAATTGTGTAGACGTAGCAGCGGAGTTCAATTAGCGTTTTTAGCTACAAAGCTTCACTCTCGTGTGCTACAATAATGTTGTCAAGTGTAAACTAAACCAGGGTTATTGATCGTGAAGTATTTGTTTCATGGTGATGTATGGATAAATTTGGAAGGGAACAGATAACGCTGGAAATCAATTTAAGTCAGCTAAAGCAACGATGGAGTTATTTCAGTTAACTTACCCAAAGATTAGCTTTGAGACAATGAATTACATGAGCAATTTTAAGTGGAGCTCAATGTTGTGTACTTGCTATCTTCTAGCTAATCATTTGTTGCTTTTCTTGCTTGCTTCAAAAGGTTGCAGTATACAAGGAGAAGCTTTTTACTCAGTTGTCAGTAGAAGCTAGCAAAGTGTTAGAGCTTGGTGTCGGCACTGGTCCTAACTTCCAGTATTATGCTGGTGCCGCTGATCGTTATATTGTTGGAGTAGATCCAAATAAACAGATGGAGAAATATGCAAGAGCGTCAGCAGAAGCTGTTGGACTGCAATCAACGAGTTTCAGCTTTGTAAAAGGGGTATGATACTCTCTTGTTTGTTTTGGACATTTGAATAGCTGTTTCATGACCTCAAAGGTTACTTCTTCAGTTTTGCATTACTTCAAGTATAAGAATTAAGAAATGATCGGAATTATGCTGTTAATTCTTCTTTTTTTTTCATTTTGTTTCTGCTTACCGTATCATGTTGTGTGAGTCTCAACTCCTAGATTTTATTTAGTTTATCATGATTTCTTAGGGGAACAAGTATGAAGATTGGAAATCTCTTTTCAAAAACTAAAATTTTCCTTCCTTTTTTTTATCTCCAAGGAATAACAAATTAGAAAATCTTTTCCTATTCATTTCCTCGGATTTCCTTTTCCTAGTTCATTCCTTTCCTAGCCTTATCCCTTCCTGTTGGAATTTGGCCATAAGTCTTTTCTATTTTGTAGGTTGGGGAAGCCTTGGATGTGGAAGACAACACTATGGATGCTGTGATTGGTACTCTGGTATTATGTTCTGTTAGTGACGTTGCATTGACACTGAGAGGTACTTACACACACTAATCATTTATTTCTTCATTAACTGTACTTGAATGATTCTGTGCTTCATGTATTGTAACCCTGAAGTTATAAAAACTCCTCATGATTGGTACTCTGCTATAGTTTTGCAGTTCTTCTATAATTAGTCCTTTGGCATGCTCATTAAAGTTGCTTTCAACTCACTTCTATGGTTAAAACATTGAAATACTTGGGGTATTGTTGACCAGCAAAAAGGATTTGAAGAAAATTCCCATTCCAAGTACTGGTCTTGCATGTTGTTTGTGTTTAGCAATCTGCAAGAACCCCTAGGAGAATCATGGAATCAGCTTCTTAATTACATGATCAAGTTCGCAAGAGGTTGTTCCATGATTTTTCTTCTGCAGGAGGTCAATGATGAATTTCCATAAAACATTTGGATACGATTGACCAGAAAAAGGATTTGAAGGAAATGTCCATTT